>KE605127.1:0-10051 GCA_000444245.1 Botryllus schlosseri | reverse complement strand
ACTGTATTTTCCGTTTTCCACCTGGCCTTGGTAAACCCTCTATTTTATATTTAGGAGGGATTCCGGAGTCGACCTCGGTTGAACTAAAACTCGCAACTTGTTGGCCTTGCTGCTGTGAAATCTACTAAATGAACTATCAAATGAGCTTGGACACTCGTATTCAGTCGCTTAGATATTAATCAACGCCAACCCCACATATTACCATGACTGTATAAGGAACAAAGATTGTCACCGCTCCGTAGAGTCCCGCTCTCCACTTGGAAAAGGATTGTAGACCCATCGCATAAGTAAGTAGACTTGGTTGGAACTGGAAAGCGAAGTGTTCGGGAAAAGCAGTTGTACAATATCAAGTATTTCATTAGATGTAATAGTTTATCAATCACACCCGTGCCTAATACAGTGGTTCTCAACCGGGTGGTGATTCGACTGCCCACAGTGTTGCGAGAACATGAGAGAGATAGAGATTACCTTCGTCAAATAACAAAGGTTACAGAACTCCGAATGCTGGTTAGCATGTGATACATAAAACAAAATGCGATGCACTGAGTATCGATGGGGATGCAGAAACCAGGGTTGAATCTCGCTGGTATAGTATTACACAATAAATATTTCTCGCATGCAAATACTTACCAGAGGTCATGGCCACAGTGTTTACGACAATCCACAAACCGAAAATATTGTATACAAGAGATCGATTGTTTCTCGTCCGGCTCCAGAATGGCCATCTTATAGCAGCAAACCGCTCTATGCTCAGAAACAACATATGGTAGATGGATCCCTGACAAAAAAAAACTTATCTGCAACATGAAAATCACAGGATAATGACATTTCTGGGCTGTTCTTACGGCGACAAAAGAGCTCAGAAAAAGACACGATGAAAGAGCGCACTACAACGAATTGAAAGAGCTACAAAGAGCCGCGGAATAGAGACAACACGTCGAAGAAAGAACTGTGACATCGGACACTAGGTCGAGGTGGATGACAGTTTAAGAGACCGCAGCTGCGTCCGCAACATGGCGTTCGACATCCTCCTATCTGTTCATTACATCGTATTGTGTCTTATCGCATTGTACAATGTGTGTGTCTTGCAGACTAGGACAACTAGAAAATTTTCAGCTTTTTCAAATTAGATTAGAATTAGAATTAGAGCTACACAGTTTTTTCCAAATTAGATTAGAATTAGAATTAGAGCTACACAGTTTTTCACAATTTGATTAGAATTAGAATAGAGCAACAAAATTTTTCCAAATTAGATTAGAATTAGAATTAGAGCTACACAGCTTTTTCCAAGTTAGATTAGAATTAGAATTACTGAATTCGCAACGACTTGGAAATTAAATGAATCTGTGAAGCAGAAATAAATACAGCAACAATCAAGTTCAGTTCATATCAAATCACAGTCCGTTCCTATATGCATGAGAATGGCTAACGTATGTCCACCAAGCTTGGCTCGTTTTGCACTCAGCAGGGTTTACCGAGACGCTGGCCAAATGCGGCCGGCAGTCTGATTTGTGATTTGAATGAAGGGGACGTAAAGCATTTTGAAATGCTGAAATTGATATCAGTTTCAAATTATTGTTGTGTTTTCAAAATAAGCTATTCGACTGTGCCCAACAACACTATTCCGCACTAGCAGAAACGGCTTCGGCGTTGCACTAACGCATGGTTATTATTCGTCACGATTACTACTATGATCGTACGTACGGTGCATGTACTGTAAGTAGTGCGATGGCGGCTTGGCAGTGACACTATAGATTTGCCTGCGCGAGAGGGATATTTTAGTTAACTCGCTACAAAATGCCGCGGACAACGAGGCATTTTCAGGAAAACAATAAATTAGATTAGAATTAGAATATTAGAGCATAGGACCATTTCACAAATTAGATTAGAATTAGAATTAGAACATAGAAACATTTCACAAATTAGACTAGAATTAGAATTAGAGCATAGGAACATTTCACAAATTAGATTAGAATTAGATTACTTGAATTTCGCTCTAATTTAGTGAAATTAGACAACTATAATTATCTAGTTGTCCAAGTCTGGTGTCTTGTTCAGATAAAAAATATAATCTGACGATTATTAATATTATTAGCTCTGGCTGCATGTCGGACGTAGAAACCCTCAGTAAAGACAGCACTTGAACATCAATTATATTGGAACGCAGCCTTGTCTTGCTAACGTTCATGGTCGAAAATGTTTGCTCGTAAAATGTATGTATTGTAGACCGGAACAGAACCTAAGCAGCTTCATGACCATCACTTTCGGGTTGGTCAACTGGGATTCATTCTGTGACGCATAAAATTTGTCAACAATTTCAGATTAGAATTTCACATTCTGGGTAGAAACTCTACGCGGGCCGAATGTTCCCCGCCCTTGCACTAGACGTTCTTGTACAAAACGCCGTTAACCGATTCGGCCGAAAAGGGGTTAAGTGTGCTATACTTGACATCCAACGTATAAAATGAGTTATATTCACTGGATGAACGAATGCGGGGAGCGTTTGATCGAGAACATACGCCTAAGTTAGGGATGGTCAACCGTGAGAGGTTCTGACTGGCACACGTGGGGATTTTTGAAATGACCCGTCACGGCCATATGGGCCTCAAACTTTTCGTACCCACACATCTAATAATAGATAGCCTACATATTGCTCGTAAACCGACAGTCTGACTTCCACATGGCAACACCACAGGCTGTTATGACATACAGCCTCTTCGTATGTAGGCGCGTATACCTGTTGTTGCACAATTAGTGGTGACGGTCACAAAAAAATGTACACGTAGATCGAAATTTACTTTGCACCCCCAAGACAGAAACCATCTGTCGCAGACCGCATAACTCGCGTAGGTCGAAATTGTTTGCATGTGAGGTAACATTCTGCCAGCATGTAATTGTAAACAAATTGACGGAGTGTAATCATGAGGTTATCATGATGAATTTTTCAATTATTTGAAGTTCCAGTGCTTCATCGGCCCAACAGTTCCCCAATATGGTTATGTTTTGTTTTAGCTTTTAGTTCACTGTATCCCTTCCATATACCACTGCTTATACAATTTTCAAGTGCCTTGGCTATTCGGTCAATAAACATATTCAATAATCACGTAGTGTGGTTATTGGTATACGCGTCGGCGACCGGCAAGTCTTCCAACTTACTTCAAGTCCCAAGACTACGCTTGGCATTACATTTTCTCGTATCGCCTACATACAATGGCCGACGGGAGTCAATAGAATTGTTGCAATATGACTAGACTGATTGCATTAATACGTTACGCCTTGAATGCATTAATTTTAAGAGACTCGGAACTTCCCAAGTAGCCACAATAGTAGTGGCTCTTCTATTCATAGACATTACTTTGCTGAAATGGAGGAAATGACGTTCTACCTGTATTTCAACAGAGTATTGTCGCGTATGAATAAAAGTGCCGTTGCGATTGTTAGACGAAGAAGGACAGAGCGTTTGCAGAGCATCTCCCTTGATTTATCTCCTGCTTCAATCAGAGCAGACAACTGCCACGGATAAAGATATTTGGGCAGACTATACGCGATAATTAGTTCCGAAGCAATTGATGAGCATAGATAACGCTACTGGTGCAATAGGGACATTGAGGTTCCCAAATTCTACTGACCATAAAGTAATATATCGCATTGTTTTTTGTGGTTCCTAAAGTGGCCCGGTGCCCCCTGGGACCTGGAAGGGAGCGCTAGTCACACCTTGGACGATTGGGGGCGGTGGGAGAAGAAGGGGTGCTGAGAGTAAACGTGGGCGGTATGTACTATGGAAAACCCGTTAATAAATGTCTCAATCTCTCTCTCTCTCTCTCTCTTTCTCTCTCTCTCTGATTTAGGAATATGTGGTGGCCACGTCGTTCGTGGTCGTACAAGGTGTACTCAATCGAGAGTCGTAGCCAACGCTCTTCGCAGATGTTCATTGTTATGCAGCATTGGGTTTGTAATAAACCAGACAAGCAATCAAACAACGAAGAGATAACTGATAATAACCGATAATAATAATTTATCATTAATTATTCAGTCACGAGCATACATTCAAACGCATGTGATAACAAGACGACGAAGTTTTAGGTGCATATCACACCACAACGAAGTACGATGATTTAGACGAGAAATTGTCTGGCACCATTATTTTCACTGATTTTCATTGATTCACTCACTGACTGTCTGTCCTACCATGCTTACAAAATGCGAATCTGAGATAGCGTCCATAACGTATACCGGGCTGCCAATAAATTAGATCAACACAAGATGGTGAGGTGACTGTTCAGTGAAACAAAAACTTGCTGTCCGGGAGTAGGAGAAGGTTAGCGGGGCGTTGGTACATGATTTGCGGTACAGGGGGTTGTGTAAAAAAAGTTTGGGAAACACTGCAGTATACCTTGTGCAGTTTCTGTCACGGCTTTTGCAAATATAGAAAGTTGAATAATCGCTCTTCCTCAAGAAAATCGTCCTATAGATGCAACATATTCGATTAATATTACGATAACTTTGATATTTTTTCAAGTCTAATCGATTACGATTGCAAATCAGGATCGCTCCTTTTCGGATCACCTACACCCTATCAGTGTTGTAATGACTCGAGACATGAATCGACTCGAGTCCGACTCGAGTCACGATTTTCTGATGAATCGACTTGAATCTAGTCATTTTCTAAAAATACGGAAATGACTCGACTCGGGTCAATCTGTGTATTGACTCGACGTGGACTCGAGTCATTGCACATGACTCAAACCAAGGCATATGACTCGAGACTCGGACGGCCAAGACCGTCATTTCATTGTCATTTCGAAGAATAGTGAAGGAACTGCACTATTGGGGCTTTGTCTATTGGTACTAATGCCTGACAATGCGGCCAGAAACTGCTAAAGGTGAGAGAAATTAGCATATTATAAATGCGAACCATTTGATATCACTAACCAGAGTTATAAAAAGTGGGCTGAGCAGTCAACACGATGACTTGGACTCCGACTCGAGTCATAATACCATGACTCGGACCCGGCCCTCTGCTCACCGACTTGGACTCGGACTTGACTCGGTTGTGAATTGAAAATGACTTGACTCGAGTCAAAACTTCAAAAATGAGATTGACTTGTGACTCGGAGCCTTGTGACTTGATTACAACCCTGCACCCTATATATATATCAAGTTTAACTGGTATGGTAATTCTATACAAATACGAACTGCCACCCAGGGCTTTAATTTAAATGTCTTACCACTAGGGATGTGCTCAGAAGACCTCCGAAAATGATTGCGATGGGCGAGTTGATTGTGTTACGGGAATGCGACTTTAACTCATCCAGTGTAACACTTGGCATCCACGCCATGGAGGGCAGTACTGTGCATAGCAAAATGAATCCAACAATGCCATCAGCCAGGGCCATCGACGCTGCTTCGAAGAAAAAGAAGGATTGATATCGGTGTGTAGAAAAATGCAGCTAGATACCATGATAAAACACGAAATAAAAAAGAAATTCATGTATTTATAAATGGCAATATAAATAAATCCACCGACAATACCGCTTATATATGCAAGTCATAGCCCGGGCTTTGGAGCCGGAGCCGTGCATTTTTACCGGAGCTGGAGCCGGAGCCGGAGCTCTACATAAAATTCAGCCGGAGCCGGAGCTGGAGCCAGTTATTTGAGGGGGAGCTCCGGCTCCGACGTATTTCATAAGATGCTATTATATATGCAACAACCATATCTGCTGAGTTCACATAATTCAGCAGCAGGCCTTCGCGAAATTAAGAATATTTTTCTCTTTGGCGCTACCTTTTGCGACTAAGCATGTTCCTCGGGATTTAACAGCAGAGCAGCCATATGTTCAATGTTCAATTTTCATACATGAGTGCCGAACCTCGGTATGCGAAATATGCCTGTGAACATAGGCGCCGACTTTTATTTTTGCATGGGGTGGCGGCAGGCGCGTAGCCAGTGGGGTGTCAAAACCCCCTCCTTTTGAAATGCAAAACCCCGTCCTTTTGAAATTACCATTCTGATGCTAATATTCAGTTGCGATTCAACAAGTATTATCAGTGTTACGCGCGGCCGCGAACAATCAGCGAGATTTGTCTGTGCAAGGATATCGCACAATGTAATGAGACGCGATCTCCCGCTGAGATGATTGCGAAATTAGGTCATTGATTGCCGAACTCTCCCTCGGCATTCATCGCTGGACTGAGCACAGTGAGTAGTAACTCGGCGCGACAATTCTGGAACACGAAAGGCAGACAAGAATGATGATTACAAACGCGTGCGGCCAATCAGTAATTATTCCGTACCTCCAACACAATGGGTTTTTACTTAGTATTGGGTAGCTCGCATCGCGACAATTGGTTGCTGATTAAAACATCGATTTTTTACTGCATTGCTGCATTTCCCGATTTACGTTCGCAAAGCATAATTGGAATAATATTATGGGCACTGGAATAAATTCCAACGAGCAGGCACACACGATAAAACTCTGCTCAACTTCGCTGCTCCGAGAATATTTATCACAAAAATGGTTCACAAAATATTTTAAACGCGGCTTGCGGTCCTCATCGATGCAAATAATACACTTGAATTTGTAGAAGGTGAACGTATATTTGGTCGTCAACTCGCGTTAAGAGATGGTGTTACTCGGAGCGCGCGATGAAATCTATGATTCTAACGATGAGGTCGAATTTGTACATCTAATAAAGATCGTTAGTTGGCTGACATCAGCATCAGTACGCTGTGCAAAATACATAGTGGCGATCAATTCTATCGAACTGTCTAATCCACCGGCAAGGTTGCGCTGATAACGAAATTGCAGACATGCCGCAAACCCGCAATGATTACAATTACAGGGTGCGCTAGTCATATCTAAATAACCAGATTCGGCAATGGCAACGAGCGCAATTTGTTTAGACGCGATACATAAACACAAACAATATTACACTCAGAGATTGTTACTGTTTGGCGAACGTGTTTCCGCGGACGGCAGCAGGCCTGCATGCGGACGCGCTAAATCAAACCACCGACGATAGTACACATGAGCTGTCGATGACTTATTTCGCATACGAATGATTCTCGCTAATTTGCAGTACGGAACATCGATGATACGTAGGGAATCGATTCGTAAATTCAATTTGAATATTGACGGCCGGCAACACATCCTATTCAAAATAAGTGTCGACGGCCGCATAATTTTCCTTCTACTACCGCAGATTCGCCACCGCTGGACTAAAGAATCGATATGCTGGTTAGCTATAGACACGGTACTTGCTGGAAAACTATCTCCTCGTAAAGCTTGGTCTTTTGGGGTCCGTAGTCGTTTTCTAAGCGTCTTGGTCTGGGCAGTGGTCGGCGATTGCACGTCAAGGCAATATGCCAATTCATATCAGCAAATTTTCCCCCAAGGAATGATATTACCATCGCCGAAGCCGTATCAGCTAGTGAGGAATAGTGACATTGGGCACAGGAATAACAACAACAATATGTTTAAACTGAAATCAATTTCACCATTTCAAAATGCTTTACAAAGCGTTCTTCAGAAAGTTCAAATCAGGTCGCGGGCCGCAAAATATGACCTCGCGGGCCGCGTGTTGGTGACCCCTGGTCTAAAACAAATTTATTTGACCTGCGTGCAGCGTAGCAACGAAAGGCTACGGAAGCACGAGCAGACACGTGTTT
Source organism: Botryllus schlosseri (assembly GCA_000444245.1). NCBI lineage: Eukaryota > Metazoa > Chordata > Ascidiacea > Stolidobranchia > Styelidae > Botryllus > Botryllus schlosseri. The sequence continues at coordinate 2,382 of KE605127.1, read as the reverse complement.
GAGTTTGCGATTTTCTTATTGAGATCGTTTGTGATCGCATGCGACTCAAGAACAAAACCACGAAAAATTAACTGATTCATCACTGTATACGTCACATTCAATTTGAACATGCATTGTCGTTCAGAATTCGCTTTTAATGCCGCGTAAGTTCGTCTGCCTTCATACAGCACGAAATACACAATGATCTCGATGCATATGCAGTATCGCACGAGAAGCCCAGATGAATTAAGCAAGTAAAAGCCGAGCTTACGACAATCGGCTCCAACAGACTCTGACGAGGACGTNTGCAAGAGAGAGTGAAAGACGCGGATGAGAGTGTGACTGNAAGTCGTCCGCAAAAATCGTACCCCAAGCAAAAAAAAACCAAGCAAAGGACAAATTCATGATCGGGCNCAAATGATCTTAACNGCGATAAGCGGCAAAAATTGTTCAATAATAATAACAACAATAAACGAATANNTCCATGACAAAAGAACATTCTCTAAAGAGAAATATNANTTCATTAAAATTATTACTTTAATATACATTTATTTCTCTTTAAACCTANGAAGGGCCGTCGCTGATGCGTGTACGAGNCGAANGCGATTAGCNAGCCGTGGGTTGTCGACCCCTGGACTAGATGCACATCCATTTCGGTAGAAAAATTTTCGTTGGGATTAGACAGCCACAGCGCATATACAAACACTGTAAATTTATTGTCCAAATTCATGTTGCCTAGAAGCATTGGACATCATTTTGACATGATGTGCAGTATTGTAATAGTTGCATAAGTAAAAAGTCATATGGATGATATATAGGCTTGCCTCAAGTGAGACTGAGAATATAATTGAGAATATAATTTTGAATGAATTAGGCTTAACAAATCAACGCATATCGAAATCGTTATACTCACTGTGATATTATCTTGCACGTTCAAACGAGCCACTGGCTGACTCCGCACAAAGACAGGCTGACATTCGATGCCGTTGCGGACATGAGGGGATGCTGTATATGCTGGCTGAATGCCGGGCTGTTGTAGGGTGACAGTGGGCGTACGCTGATGTGGATGGTCTGTATGATTTGAAGTTGCTCCAGGTAATGACTGTTGGACCACCAACGTTCTTGCAGCTTCATTCCTGCATGGAGATGGCGCGTTGGCTACGACGGATTTGTTCGATTCAGACATGCTCTGCGTTGCGTTCCAAGTGATTCAACTTAGGATGCTCTGTTTACAAGATATTTGNAATAATAAAACTAACAAAGANCTTCTCCACATGCAATATCAATTATTTTCANNTTACGGGATGTATATTATATGTCAATAANTGTTCACANAATATTATCGCATNATATATTCATGTCACNAGGCAACATTATACCTGACTCAATCAGCTAGTGAAATCGACTGTGTATAGTCAAATACCACATATATAGGCCTATTATATAGCCTGCACAATGCACATCTNCCAAATGATGAATGTTCGAAATCGTAACAAAAATNATATTGAAAGCGCACACTATTTTTGGNTNGCACTNGTCAGGGGCAATCGTCAGCAACTATGAGAGAATTAGAAAGAATCGTGTTACCAAATATGACGTCACCAACATGAAATTTCGAATCTTCGAGCCGAAGATATCTCTGAAGGTCAATGTAGCCTACTACTTATATGGAACACGAACTCCTTCTGTTGACTCAGACTAGGTTGGCGTATTTTGATAAAAGTCGACTTACACANATAAACGTATCGAAAGACAGAAAAACACCACGANTAACACAAACAACACGTACTGTCTACCTAGAAAGGGGAGCTGGTTTGGATAAGCCCGAGAGGGTAAAGACGGCACGCGATAACCTTTTCTGCGACCCACGACGGCTTCAAGAAACGCTAAAATAATCAACAAAGTCACAATGGCTCAGTGACGTCAAGTTATTGCCANAAAGTTTTCATCCACCCTCCNNAANTGCCTCGACGCTANGCCTTAACTTAACACCATTTTACTCAACTCCAAACANGGGTATATCATGATATCACCAATGTATATTATGAGTTTTCCGATTAACATCCACCTAATAAAATGACTACATAAATNGATATATCTTTTGGTATGGTTTTATGGCCACTAATAGCCATTTCTGATGTTAGCACTNGAAAATCATAGACCGGGCTGCTAGAAACGTTTGTCGTCTACTCTAAAGATGGTTGTTCGTGTCTACTGTTATGTACCACGTTATAGCAAGTATTGCGTCGCATTTCTAAAATATGACTCGGAAGGAAATGCGTGTTTGTTAATGATTTTATGTAAGACNTANTNGTCCGGTTCTCTCCTTTGCCTTGAACGAAAACTACTGCCGCGCGGAATCCGAAAATATAATTTAATATATGGCCAGATCACTACAACAAC
>ATSW01002287.1:0-13720 GCA_000444245.1 Botryllus schlosseri | reverse complement strand
AGCAGGCTCAAGTCAATTCTCAAAACTGAACTCAATTCCAAAAACAAAATCAATGCCATAAACAGTCTTGCAGTGCCTGTCTTGAGATATAGCTTTGGTGTGGTGAACTGGCGCAAAGATGAAATTAAAAAATTGGATACAAAGACGAGAAAATTGATGACAATGCACCACATGCATCACCCAAAATCTGATACACAAAGACTGTACATCCCCAGAAAAAAAGGTGGTCGAGGACTACAAGAAATTGAACAAACTTTCAAAACAGAAATCATCGGCTTGTCACAGTACATCAACAACAGCGAAAACATTTACTGCATACTCATTGCACAGGAAGACAAACAGCGCAAAACAAAATCTCTGAGCTATCGTCACGACAAGTACGTCAGAGAAGTCAACATGGAAACAGCTAACCTGTACACTGCTGAAAACACTGTTGCCAAACCCACAACAATAGCAAAAGCAGCACGAGTTCAGTACAAAAATGCAATGCTCAAAATGAGAGAAACGATATGGGAATCGATGCCTCTTCATGGACAGCACAAGAAGTTAACTTCACAGCCCCATGTAGACGAGCTTTCATGGACCTGGCTATCCAGCTCTGGCCTGAAACCGGCAAGCGAAGGATTCATTTTCGCAGCACAAGACCAATCGCTTCCTACAAAATACTATCGCAAAAGAATTCTGAAGCAAAACACGGACGGCAAATGCAGAATGTGCCACAACCAAAATGAAACTGTAGCACATCTCATGTCCGGCTGTGGTGCACTTGCAGCTACCGAATACACATGGAGACACAATAGGATTGGTCACTACATTCATCTTGAATTATGCAAACATTTTAACATCACCACATCGACAAAAAATTGGTACGATTACAACCCAGCACCAGTGACAGAAAACGAACAAGTAAAAATTCTGTGGGATGTACCAGTTATAACTGACCGCGAAATCAGGAGCAACCGCCCGGATATAATCGTCAAACTAAAAAAGAAAAGAGAATGCTTATTCATTGAACTGGCTGTCCCAGCTGATCACAACCTACTGCAAAAAGAATCAGAAAAACACTCCAAATACGCAGACCTCAAAATGGAATGTGAGAAAATGTGGCGATGCAAAATAAACATTGTACCGATAGTCATTGGTGCTACAGGGGTCGTGAGCAAAAAACTCATGAGGCATATCCAACAAATTCCGGGTAACGTTCGATTCGACATGATCCAGAAGATCACATTATTGGGCACTGTGCACATTCTTCGGAAGGCCTTGAATGCACCACTGGACTGAAATTACACTTGTGAATCACAGCATAATTTCTGTAATTTCGATTCTTCATCTTCAATCATCTCTACCTCTGCTCTGTAACCCTTGCCAACTCTTCATCTGCTGCAATTCTGTAATCTGACTTCTCCGTGTATTGCATAGGAATAACAATTTGAATGTATTACTGAAATTTTAAAAATTTACTCCAATCTCGCCATTTTCCTTTGGGGGCAGGTTGCTCCCCGGATTATGTGTGTATCTACCAGTTTTACTGTGAATAAAGAATATAATAACATAAAACCAAAAATTATGAATAGTGACTGCAAACCAGTGTGACTTTTTCTGTATGAGTCTGGTGCGTGCCTTGACCTCCTGCGAACCCCTGACACTATGGCTCAGCGAAACCATGCAGTCCGCGTGAACCGCGTGAATCGCGTTTAAGAATCCACTGACCTAGAAGGATCAAACCATAATTGATAGATGGTTTGTCTGTAGTCGCCAATATATCTTAACATGCTATTACTTTCCATCTATTTCCAGGTGTTCACTCCATTAGTGATTTTAACAACACTGATAACTCTGTTCCTGGCGATTGTACCGTTGGCGTTCCAGCCGCAACCCCTCTACATTCTGAGCGTGGCCTTCCTGGCTGTGTTCTCGGCCATGTATTTTCTCATCTGGAAAGGATGGCTGCATATGACTGGCATCGGAAAAGTCGGCCTGATTTTGCAGAAATTATTGCTCGTCGTGCCGACGTCCAAAGAAGAAATGATGAACTTCACTTGAGAACAACGTGTGCTTTTGTCGCGTAATAGGGAAATAGCGTCGAAGCGAGACGATCCAGTGTTGGTCATTTGCTGCTAATGATCATTGATCACATTGACGATGACACACCAAGATATAAAATATTCATCGATCTCCACGTCATAGTTGGAAGATTTCAGCCTTTCAAATTAGATCGAATTAGAATGATAGCTGCACATTTTTTTGCGTTCTGATATGATAGACAGACAGATTTCACTTCATATCAAATCAGAGCTCATTCTCATAAGCACGAGAAGGACAAATGTCTGTATGTCGAATTTTGCTGGTGTGGCATCCCGGGGTTTCTAGAATGTTCTGTATTTACCGTTTAGAAATTACGTCGCGCGTGGTATGGCTGGAGACCGCGTGTTGACTTAGTTGATGAGAGAGTTGGCTGAGAGCGTGGCTGAAGCTGGATGTGAGTGAGNATGTCTCTGTGTTTGGTAGCGTGAAGTATGAGTAGTCNGGAACAGCAGCATGAAGTAGTTGTAGTATTAGACAGNTAGGGTGTNAAGTAGCAGGTAGTTGGCATTGTATTTNTNGGCTTGAGGTGGATNTNTATCCTGTCGGAATCTNTGTTCAGATAGATTGACTGGGGCATGGAAAGATCACGGACGATGCTGNGCTAGCATCTGGGGAGTGATATTGTCCCGTAGTTAGTCCCTCGCCTGTAGATNGAAACGCCGCTGCTGGTGNAGGTTCAGGGTTAGCTGTCGGAATACGGTTTGTGTGAACTTGTGTGCTGTGTAGGCCTGTATGCTGTATCTGGTATTGTTAGGTCGTCTGNGTACGTTATCAGTTTGTATGTATCGCTGTGTATANTGTGTAATATGAGTCTAGTGTGAAACGCTGTTTTGAGTACTGTGTCGTGGAATATAATCTTATTATAACCGTATGGACTGGTGCACTGTGTTAGGCGTTTCGTGTAGCGAGCGCGCAGCAGGCGGCGAACGCAGAGAGACGAGGTCCGGAGCCCAGGAACACACCGGCTTCCCTGTTAGGTACGTGACGCCGTATCAGGGTCGCTAGACTAGTTTCGTACGTTACAGATCTGCAGGAAAAGGAGAAATTAGATTTAAATAAAAATGAGGGCATAGCAACATTTAACAAATTAGATTGGAATCACATTATCGGCATTTCGCTCTAATGAGTGTAATTAGACAACATAGAATTGTCCAAGTCTGGTCCAATTCCCGTCCAAACTCTTCCGATCAGTGGTGACAGGTCACGGTTGATCGCGTTGAGTGTCAAATACCTCTGCCGTCCTGATGGCTCTCCGTTCTAGTCTTATATCATGTCGAAGTGGACGTTTTCGCTATTCGCAAGATAATCTACAACAGTGTTTCTTAGCGTTAGCCTACATATTTAACATATCACTATAGAATACTGGTACTTATAATGAACGGTGTATCAATAGCAGTGTTGAAAGAAGAAAACCATTCACACATGATTTCCACAAAAACAAAATATTATAATAAATATTTTCTGTAAATCAGTGTGATTTTTTTCTGTATGAGTTGGGTGTGTGTGTGTTGACATCCAGCGAACCCCAGTTGTTCTGGTGAAACCCGTTTAAGAACCACTGCTCTATAATGTTGCGTATTGCTTTTTCATTTTATTTTCGCTCTAAAACATACCAATCGGTCGCTTATTGAAGAATTAGCGTACGTTCCGCTTACAAATCGTATGTACTGAAGTTCTGCACATTCTCAAAACCGCGCGGCCTACTATGGTCTTCAGTCGCGTGTATTCAAATTTTCTTCATTATGGGCTGGAAAATCGTGAATTTTTACACCATTTCCAATTGAAAGCAGATCTAATGTCGAAGCGAAATCCACTTTTGGAAATAGTAGAGGGCACCAGGTGTAATCTTGCGGAGAGGTGTGGTCGAAGAGGGCAGGGAAAGTAAATTTTCTCGAGTACAGTTTCATGCCGAAGGTCATTTCCAATTCCTCCTTCATGTACCGCAACTCAAAATAATCGGCGGACACCGAAAGATTTATTTGAATGAGCAGTCATTTGTCCTTTTGTCCATCAATTTTCGACGGGATTGTCAATTCTTCAAAGTTACACGATGACAACATTATCGCAATTTAAGATTGAGATTCCAACCACCGATGATTTGAAATATTATGAATGGACAGGGTTACCATTACGGCAGGGGCGGGCAACTTCTCCATCCGGCGGGCCGGATAGGGGAACATGAACATGCGGCGGGCCGGATTCCTGAATTTTTTATGAGTTTAGGGGAGCTACCCCCGGGGAAACGCGCCACAGATCCGTCCATCCTACCCTGCACTACCCTTTGTACACACAATTCAGAGACCCACACATCCCTGCAGTTGAGAACTATATGTCTGGATTGGGTGACCGATTCACGGGCGAGCCCAAATCGGTGATAAGGACGTTAGTATATTTGGCTGCTAGTCGAGCGAAGCGCGAAATTTTTTTTGCATAAATGAATGAATTTGATCAATGATATTGGTGAGTGTATGAGCAAGTGGTTTCTTCGAAAATTCACAGCACGTATAATTATAATTTTGAACATTTATCATGGCATAAGAAGAATATACATTCATGAGCTTATCGCAGATTATTCACTTCGGGCGGGTTCATTCTTCAACCCCACGGCATCGACGGGCTATCCCAGTGTATCGATGAAACTGCATTCTCATAATCAAGACATGTACGTATAGGCACTAAATCGCGCGAATTTTTTTAGTTTGAATCCATCTGCCCGAAAACATTCCACTATTTATAAATATTACGAATATTCTTTAAAAATTTTATAATGGCATGGCCCCATACGCCCCTGGCTACGTCAATGCGGTGAACATCAGTTGTATTAGAACGACGCTTTGTCTTGCTAATGTTCATGCTCGAAAATATTTGCACCTAATTGCCTGTAGACGGCTATGCAGGCCTCATCATCACGTAATACGGAAAACTGTCGGCGGGCCGCACAAAATCCCGTCGCGGGCCGTATGTTGCCCATCCCTGCATTACGGGATGTAATTTCCGACATATAGCATCATGCAGATTACTTACAATGCCAGCGCTATTCTAGGTCTTCAGTTGATTATGCTCTCCTCCCCGTGCTACAATAAATACCATTGGCCTTTCTGTCGGTAAGTCTTCAATGTCTCGTGAATGAAAGTACTATTGCTACTGTATTACAAATCCTCCCCTTAAGTGAAAACGTGGTCATTCCTTCTGGTCGTGTAATTCTCTCAGTTTATTACAAATTTAATCAGTTCAAAACACCATAAGATTTCGATACAATGAAAAGATAGGACGAAGAAACGTGATCATAGTCTTTCAATCAAACTCTCACCATGGCTTACATCAGGGGTTCGCAACAGGGTACGAGATTGAACCTCAATAGGTGCGAACACACTTGGGCCACATAGCAGCTATTCAAACAGATTTCATGGTATAGTTATATTTCAGAATTGTAAATGATATTATGCCATTACGGTTTTAGCTTTGAAAACACAATTCTCGACTAAATTGTTGCTGCCTAGTAAGAAGCATCATTTTCTCATAATAATGCGTACTTTGTTTGCTACCGTCCAGGGGCGCACCCAGCCGAAAAGGGGAGGTGTTTTGAATAACAGGAGAGAGGTTTCAATTGTTTTCAAATTTATCAAGATAGCTCTAATTTATTAGAGTTCAGTACATGCCAGACATGGGGTGATTACTTCATTAATGTAATCGATTGCGATTACGATTATTTCTGAATCACGCGATTACGATTACGATTACAGCAAAATCCACAAGTAGTCGATTACGATTACGATTACTTTGGAAAAGTAATCACGATTACTCACGATTACATTTATTTTGCTTCTGCAAAGTTATCATTGGAAGACAACAATGCGATGAAAGGGCCTCCAGAGAGAAGGTCTTTCTTTTTAAATGAAACATCATGACGTCATTTCCTGTATATGACATAATATACCATTGCATGATTTACGCAGAAATAGGCATTTCGGTGCCGGCCAATACCGCGCCGCAACACACCAAGAGATGCTACATTAGCCGAAACATTGTGTATTTGTCCATTGTCCATAGCCGCGTTGGATAGTCGCGAAGAATAGTCTTCTCAATCTTTGCCCCTCAATACAAATGCCACCGGGGTACCCAATGAGGAAAATGATGAACCACGAGTATAAATGACAATTTCTGGGTGCGTCTCAGAAAGGCCTTCGTTTATATAGTTTTCTTTTCGTCTGCTACGTTTGGGCGACTCCAATATCTTTTGACTATATAGCAGACAGGAGGTCACGAATTACCAGCATACAATACAGTTATAGTTGTAGAGCTTCTTGGAGGTACAGAACAGGTATAGTTGTAAAATACGTGCCTAAATATTCGCGCTTGGCGCGACTTGACAGCAAATACACAGCGAATCCATATCGCATCAAATCGTGTTTCCAGTTCTTGTGAAAAGCCCGGTTGTTAAAGGGGGTCTGAGGGACTTCACCCGCCACAAACTTTATTGATCGTCTTATGTGCGGCCCAAGATAACCATTTGTGAGAAGGGGATGGCGAAATGCTGTTTCGGTACTGATTCTAGCTGCAATCCACGCTAACATGGTGTGTAAGCGGATGGCTGTAGTGGCAGATTCAAATGCTGAGTATAAAATTGCGAAATAGCAGTTGTTGCCCGTTTCAAGTAGGGCCGTGTGAGAATACTATAAGGTAAACATAAACTTCTGCCTACAATCCACTTAATAAAGATATTCCGAGCTGCCGTTATACGAGTAACGGAAAATAATGGCTAGGTTATGATTTGTCATCAGCAGTCGTTGGTTTTTAATGCTTCGATGTTGAAATTGTCATGTTTGATTTGACGAGTACAAAATTTCAAATCTTTGTCCGGTGTAGCCTATGCATAAACATCAACATCAAACATCAAAACATCAGTACATAGTACATACGTTACTATTCCAAACTAGGCAGAGTGGTGATTATTATACTGCTGCGAGGTAGTGGCGTCTTTAGTGTATTGATACCCTGACATAATGCACACCGGGTGTTCTTACAATCACAGTACTACATGTACATCGAATATCTATTTGCTACGTGCGGATAATCCGTTACACAATTGTAACATCCTGGGAATTGATTAATGTAATGGGTCAGTGATCGCATTGTTTTGTCACAGTTGATTGGCTAGTGTGAGCTTTCTTCGTGGAAGCTGGTAGAATGTTCTTTGCGTTTTTGGCTGCACGTGGTTTGAAGTGCGCGATCGTACGGTAGGGAGCTTGGGAATGCTCTTTTGTTGTGTAGTCGTACTTGTGATGTAGCGTAGTACCTGTTTATGTATGTGAGGTACTGATTGGAGTATTTGGTTGTATTAAGTGGCTTGGCATTAAATTCGTAATTTGTAAATACTCCTGGGTGTACTTGATGGCATGCTGGTGGTAGCGGGTCGCCGACGAGAGGGTTTCTGAACCGAAGAACAACGACGTCCCTGTTAGGTCGACAGCGCCGTATCAGGGTCGCTACACAATCAAGAACCAAGCCAAAACTTGTGACGCAATAATGAGTATAGAGGCGTTTGAAAATCCGACATTTCTGCTATCCAAAACCTGTTTTAAATCACACTCTTCGTTGTTCAGGTTCACAAATGCCCAGTTTATGTCATGGGCATTGTACAAATGAAAAGTAATCGTTCTTTCACAAAGAAATCGATTAGATATGTGAAGTAGTCGATTACGATTACTTCGAATATTTTTCAAATGTAATCGATTGCGATTACGATTACTTGGAAATGCTGTAATCGTCGTAATCGATTACGATTACTAATCACGATTACCCCATGTCTGGTACATGCGTAGATGCCGATAGCACTGGTCAACACATATTTTTAGGCAGACAAAGTAAGAGTGGTTTTGGGGGTTCTGAAAAACACTGATTCCGAATATGACCTTAGCTCTTGTTTTGGAGTTAACCCATGGGGCTATTTAAACCAAAATCTCTCATTTTCGCTGTAATGGCTTGATAGAAAATCAGCTCAGTCATACTAATAAGTTTAGAAATTCAATCTTCTTGTTGTTTTTACACACAGAAAGGAAAGGACTTGGTTTATTTTTGTCCTTGAATTTTCTGCGGCATATCCACCGACCCATGATAGACATACACACGATGAAGACACTTTTAAATCAAAATACAGCAACAGCACTATTTTAGGGGTATTATATTTATCATAGTAATAGACTTTCACGGATATCATGTACATAAATAAACTCCAGTCCAGTCCTACTCAAATAACGAGGCATTCATTCAATCAGTTTTACGTCAGCCACGTATTGTAAATTTGAAATAATCCGTTGGAATATAATATTATTAATTTATTTCAAAGCACAATTGTTTTTGTACGATTTTAGCCTGTAAGCAATTTAGTGCAGTTTCTCGAAAGGTTCCAGCAATGGTCTGCCATAATATGTTCATCTCATCTGCCCTGATACCTTCCTTTTATTGTTTTGATGTCTTGGTGGAACCTCTCTCCTTGCTAATCAACAAGATGATCAAGAAATATATCAAGATGACTGAACAGGAATTAAACATTTTATGCTCATGTTTGTTCCAAGTTTTTCATATGCAGATACGAATTTTCGGACCAACTGTTTTTTATAGTCGGGTGCTTTGTGATCATCTAAAAAGTTTTATTTACATCTTAGGAGAAATTCCATCCGGTGAACTTCTTCCTAATATGAAATTGGAATCTTTCATAGGTATTCGAATCTGCATTCTATCGTCATTATTCAAATCTGCAATCCAAGATACCAATTTTAAGCTTCTCGTTTCATAGGGTTACTAGGTATAACCATTTTGTTGACTCAGTGGAAAATTATCCATTTACCAGTCGGAAGAAATGAGACCCGATATGAGTATTGTAGTTAAGATTTTCAAAGACAAATTTTATAGCTTTATAGCCTATTCCTCTTTTTAGTCTTGGTAAAATGACCAATTTTTAGGCTTGACAAACTGTTTTTTTTTACAAGCAAATATTTCGCATCAGGTCATGTTAATATTGATAGAATGACTGAGAACTACATGAGGGCTCTTCATATAGTCAATTATCTATTTATGCGCAGTATAAAATTAGAAAAAAACTACGATTTTCTTCCTACCATGTGAAATATTCAAGGGTAGGCTAAATACAGTAATTTTGTTTTTTAGGGGTATAAATGTCTTCTGAACAAGAGCCAACCTGACAAAACTAATGGGATATTTCCATATTTGTAATCAGCAACCTCAAAAACCCTAGAAACGGCTCTAAGATGTTCTGCCAATTTTTCTTTTTCATTCTGCGGACCAGTGTAATACGTGGATCAGACAAGATCGATAGCTGGTTATATTTTATCAATCGAGCAACAACAACTATCACACTGAGAAGGGACAAGCAAAGTAACTGACATTTGATTTCTTTCGTGATTTTTGCGTTTTTGTGTGAAATACCGGTATAGCGTTTAACTGAGCTATAAAAGCAATTCAATTTAACAACACAAATCTGAAAAATTCGATCATCATTTTTGAGGCAGGAACAGTGGCCTGACCTGACGAAGGGGCGTACGAGCAGCAAAAAGTGTCCGGAACCCCTGTCCTGCATCTAATAAATGAATACCATAATAAATATAGGCTACACAATAATATGAAACGGACAATCACCGCAAATGAACTTGCACGTATCTGTACTTGGCAGGCGAGATCCATATGTTGGATCGTGGTCCGATATAATCTTTATTTCCGTGAACGGTGTGCTTTTAAATGTATATTCGAATATATGTTTGCGTTACGATCGAATTTTGCTTTCTATATTTATATAAATGATCCGCTAAAACTGACGATGCAGTTTCAAGAAGAGCGGAAGGGAAAGAAGAAGAAGAATTTTACATAACCGCGATACCTGTTCGTTATTTTCGGGGTAGATTTCGGAAAACAACAAATCTTTAACTATGTAGTAGTATCTAACCGGTGACAACATAATATGGGTGAGGGCGTGATTTTCGATTGTCGAGTAGCAGGAAGCTAGCATTCCGTCCACGAGTATAGTACCGCGGCTGGTCAAAGGCGCGTACACTCCGGTATAAATCAGCTCAGGTTCCACTGAGTCCACACGATGCAATGTGAGGTCGGAATCGGCGTAATCTGTCGAAGAGTTGAACCCGAGCAAGTAATCTCCGCGTTTCACGTTTCCAGCATAGGCGAACACATGCCCGTCCGTGTTTGCCAGGATTTGGATAAGGTGCGTTGGAGATAGCGTGATATTTCTGCCTTCCTCCGATGTTATCTTTATGAACGTATGTTCACTTTTTCGTTTCTCCGGCCTCGTCCAGTGTAGGAATGCGATGACCTTGTCCGGCACGACATTCCCATCAGAGTTCAGGGTCAGTACGGTATCTCCTACCTGTACGTTGGACATCTGAACGCGACTCCCGTCCGGTCGTGTGACGTATGACGATCCGGGGAAACACGCTAATACAGAAATGAAATAGTCTGTGGTAAATCTCACCTAATGCCATTTATATGAGTAATACAGTCGTATCCGCTTAATCCGGTCACTTTTTGTCAAATCAAGCGGAGGAACGGCTTTGTCTGAGCATTAGCAATACTGCTGTTACGTTGTGTCGTTAATGAATTGCAGCTGCGCTCTACTGCAGTAATTCATACCGAACGCATAAAACGCACAAGGGCTCTATCTTCAGAGTAATTGTATTGGAGATGATTTCGATACACACATGTGCCACACACATCTAGAGTTAAAATAATCTAGTAATTCTTCAAAATACAGCACTAAGCCATGCAGGGAGGACTGATATGATATTTTCTGTTAGATACCAATTACAGTTCTTTTGTGCAAAATGGACGCAATTGTACCGAAAAAAGCAACTGCTGGCCCGGGTTTATATCGTGACTGTGGGTGGAATCAAACTAGCCCACGTCCATTTTACACATTTTGAGAAAGTTATCTTTATGCAAAGTTTTCATTTTCTTTATGCCATATCTTAACATAGAGACAATATGATAAACATAAGCACGGCCGAAAAGAAATGAAAATTTTACAAAACCTTGATTTTCTATAAATTCGAAAAATGGATCTCCCGTTTGTGGTGAATTAAGTATTTGTTATCAGCAATATTAACAAATGCTACCATGATAATAAATACTTGATACACCACTAATGGGTGGGCTGTCACAAATATGGCAACTTAAAATATATGCCGTTTAAAATATATGCCGTTATGTTGTAGGTATGCGTCCAAGTGTCCAGTACTGAGTAGGGGAGATGTGGTACCGATGGATGAAAAATTGCAAAATGCTCTCTCTGTGTATGCGCCATTTCAAAAAAATATTTTTGAACTTTCAAATTTTGTTGCTCATAAGTATCATCCGTCAAACTTACACAATTGAGCGAACATACATATTGCCCGTTAATCGACATTTTAACATCCAAAGAGCTCGTTGTAGCGATAAATTACCGCAGGTAGTTATTATGACATACAGCCTTTCTGTATGTAATGAGCGTCTTTGTTGTTGCATATGACTAGTTAGTCCAACTATTTTGCTCGATTTAGCTATGACATCATCGGTTCAAACACTATGAATATTGCAATTTAATTTTAAAAAGTCCACCAAAGGATGGTATTGAATAAAAAAATATGTGACGTCATGTAGACTGGTACAAGCTCTATAGTTCACATTAAAATAATTGCTGGTTTGTTCCTGTTGAAGGTTACAAAAAAATTATTCGTCGATCGAAATTTATTTTACACCCCCTAAAACAAAACAAAAACCGTTTGTCACAGACCCCATAACTCGCGCAAGTCAAATTTATTCGCATGTGAGGAAAATTCTGTCAGCATGCAATTGTAGACAAATTCACGGAGTGTAATCATGTGATTATAGAAGAGAAATTTTTAAGTATTTTCGGTCCCACTGTCTCATCGGTCCCCTATCTACCTTAAGTGGTATGGACACTTTCTGGACACGTAACAAAGCATGACACCGGTTTTCAGAACGGGAGGTTCGTGGAATACACCTCTACTACATACACAATTCACGCCGAGACATCTCACTCAGGCCGAGCATTTGACTCAGTATCTGTCTTATGAAGCCATTAATCGTTCCGAGTTCGCATGCATCAATAGGCGTAATTACCGCAATTATCGCCGAAGCTGAATCCATCGCATTCGCAAGTGCCGTCTTTGCACACACGATTCTCCGTACATTGCACGGAAGCGCACGGGTCTGGAATGAAACGATAATTCAAACTATCTCAAGGTAACTTATACTCAGAGGTGGTCAGTAACGAAGTACTTCTACTTTTTCGAAGTACTCAAGTAGTTATCCTTTACTTCTGGTACTTACTCAAGTAGATCTGATTTTTGCTACTTCTACTTCGTAATATTTTGTGATCTACTTACTTACTTTTCGCTATTTTCAGTTTGTCAAGTAGACGTAGTTCAATCTTTCAATCAGGAAGATAGCCTGAGGAATTTCGGGGCTGTTTTCACGGAGTATCAACATTTAATTTTCATTAAAATTGAGTAAACCCCAGAATTTGCGTCGCGCTTGGCGCGCAGTGGAAGCGGAGCTACTACTTACCAGTGTGATTTCTCGAAAGTATCGATGAATATAATTTAGGTAGCAGGTTGGCGTGGTTCCGTTCACACAGTTATATCTAGAATTAGATATCTAGATATCCCTGCGTTCACACGACATTGTCCCCCTTCGCCCATATGAAATAATTCATCACAGTATATATGGATCATCAAAACGTGTGAAACTGATGTTTCGCAATCTAGCATTTACTTGTCATATCGTAATCTAGCATGTCCATGGCGCGTCCTAACCAGGCAAAGTGGACTCTGACATTTTTTGTTAGTTTTAGAGCTGTTTTAGCATACCACCTTTGAAACTTTCTGGACTAAAGGCAGGAAAAACGAGTTCCGCTTTTAGAAGTAGTATTTATGTTTCATTTTCAATTCCCAGTATCATATACTTTGAGTTATAATTAAAATCAGTTCTTTTGTCTGGATAACATGTTGAAGTATAAAAGCAAGTGTAGTAATGCCTTTAATTTCAGGAAATAACGCTCCACAATATCGCATTTTTACGGTCCACCATATTTTTTATTAATGTTTACGTTTACTAATCGTGCAAAGTGTTTACACCGTATCCTATACAAGTTCTCCGTATTGCTCTTCGACTAAACTACGGACCTTATAATATGGGGGATGGCGCCATACCATGATATTTTCTTAAACGTGCTGTTCGAGAAAACAGAGGATGAGTATCGCATTTCCATTTCAATCCTATAATTTTCTTCCCATGATGTTGACGAATGCTTATGCTATCGAAAATTGGATACCTGTTGGTATGTATCAATATGAATCAAGCTCGTCACCTTTCGCATAGCTCAATTTGCACCTTTTTACAATCCATGTGAACAAATGAGGATCGTTTTCACAACTACTTACTTAATTGAGTACTTTTAAAGTCAGTCAATTCTACTTATACTTCAAGTAGTTTTAGGGAGCTTATGGAAAAAGTACTTCTACTCGTACTTGAGTAGATTTTTCCGTCGCTACTTCTACTTCTACTTGAGTAGCTTTCTTGACTACTTTGACCCCCTCTGCTTATA
>ATSW01002286.1:0-10893 GCA_000444245.1 Botryllus schlosseri | reverse complement strand
CTAAAGAAGAATTAGACCTCCAGCAGCAATATTTTTCCATCGATAACCACTTCATCGTGATATCATGAATGAATATACAGTTTGTTCCAATGTCGTTTTGGGGATGTGAAGAAAATGTTGCGATATTTTTGCATCGGGTTGCTTTGCGATAGGTATGGATGTACGTGAATTTACAAGCTGGTATGTAATCCTGATATACAGGGACAGCATGTAGGTAGGTAGGCGGTAAAATGACAGTCTCGATCGCAAATGTACAGGAGAACATGTAGATTAGATATACCGCAGGTGACTGTAACATTACAGTCTGGCGTGTAAAGTGAGATTACCGGACGAGTGAAAGTTAAATTTACATTGATTAACGGTAATGTTAGATTACCACGAAATGTCTGGCTACCGTGCTTCCAAACATTTCGCGTTAAATCGAGGTTTTTATTTTTTACAGTGTACAACTGGTTGTCTGCGCCTTCTCTATATCATACATGCCCGTAAATACGGAGCATACTGAAATTAAAAACCACTGATCAGCATAATAACTGGTTTTTCTTTGCAATCACTGACACGATTCCGTACCTTTCCTAAACGTTTCTTTGTCTATTGGTTATGTGTCTCATGATACATTAAACATTGAAGCCACTCATGACCAGGCAGTAAACAATTTAATCCAGAAGCGTAATGATTAAAAACAATCCCCCATGAAAAATTTACTACAACAAAGTCTACATATATGAATGCAAACAAGCTTTAAATGCAATGTTATAGTCGGATTACGGTAAATGTTGCTCCAAAATATATGTTTACGAACCACCAGAAACAAAAACGTCGGGTGAATACAGGTAGGCCTACCTTCATACTATCGTTTAATTTCAGATTTATATCAACGCCGAACCAGCAAAATATGCGAAAAAAACCCTTAACTAAGTTTTCGAACGATGATTGACGGCTCTATATAATTTTTGACGTTTCCATTATTATCATTGCCTAATATCAACAATTTCATCTCCTATTAACTAAATATTGGCATTCAATTTCCTCAATTTTCAGTGCATGAACAGATAGACCCTTTCCAACTTAGCCCCGGTTCCCCAATTGGTTGAAATAGCTTTTGATTTTCCCCCAGGGATACCAAATCGCAATCTCTTATGTTACATAATGTGACCATTTAACATTCAACGCAGTAGAGTGCTATAAAATTGATGCCAATCAATTTTTACATTCGCAAGACCGCAAATACAATCTTGCTGTGATCGGTGAAAGTCGCTAACATGCAGAAAGTGCTGATGACTATGCTCATGTCGTATATCGTAACTGTTATTGCTCTGGGTACCGAGCCTGGAATCGCTGTGGAAACCAGGATACCGATTGCTAGATCGGTCACTACAGATACCACACAACTGATGATGGATCGCCGCATGGTCGGCAGTAGAGTTGCAAACTTTATTTTAAGATTTTGAACATTTGGGTTAGATTCCATGGCAGTGTGAAACATTACACGAGTACCGGAGGAATAACTCGTACACTCGGTTTCATACTTCCTTGTACGTTTCATCGTCACGATTGTCGGATAGACAAAAAGTAGCAGGACCATAAATTGAGTGAAAACTAATACAAATGCGACCCCATAATATTCAATGTAAGCGTACCAGCTTGTAGAAACGGGGGCTGGTGCCAGAACACACTGGTATCCGTCATCTGTGTAATGTATTGGGTATACCCATATTAGCGTACAGCCAATACTGGCAATAAACCAAAAACGATGACAAACCAGCTGCAGCAGTTCAGACGCTTTGTAATTACACTTTTCATCAGGGGTGAGCGTAGATAACTCTGTGACGGAACCACAGAAAAATATAAATACACCACGTCGACAATCCATAGGCAACCACGCCGCCATCCATTAGCTTTTCACAAAATCGAATTGACGTTCTGTAGAAAAGAAGATGACTCAGAATAAGTCTCGGTATGGTCGATCCCACTGCGATTATGCACAAGATGAAGATGGCTCCGCGATCTAGTTTTCTTTTATCCGACACTGAGTTCCACATCCCTGTTTTCTTTCCGAACACGGTCATATTGACAAGAATCCATAACACTGTCGTGATCATGAACATATTCATGGCTTGGAAAACATACANCGTAGTTGNGTGTGCATACAAAANAGCTTGAGATTGTTCAGTGACATNACGTGTTGAGTGAATGTCTTCGGTTGGACTGNGTCTTGTTGCAGACAGATTGACCATACTTCGATCATGGAATTCACAGTAAAAACACTCTATCGAATTACCTTATGTGCGTTAACANTNATACTATGACTCTGCGAATTCCATCCAGAAATATACATAGGATGTAGAAAATTGTGATTCATTTCAAATCATTGCACGTTGANAGAAATTATTTGTNNAGNAGAATTCCGCGAAATTTTGTAGCCTACTGTGAACGCTCTAAAANAATGGTTCCCAACATGTGTTCCACGGATCCCTTGAGGTCCGTGAGAAAGCATTTGGGAGGCGGTACACCGTATGATTACTTCGAAGAATTTCGGAAAAACGAAAAGCCGTCTTTTTACTTTCATTGCTCTCTTTACATGCACGCGAGGATAAACTGTACCGGTATGCATCAAGATAAATCTATATTGTGCTGACTACAGTGTGTACAAGTGTACAACAGTACATTTACCTTACACTACAATATTAAATCGAAATCACCTGGACGGTGAACATCACATGCGTTTTGCATAATCAAAAACTACAACAGCCCTCTCATTACATTTGCTTACGTTGAAAAAGTTTTTACACTTTGAGTCACCTTTTTTAAATTTATACCCCAGAGGAAAACAGCATGGCGAATGGCGCGGCCCACCTCCTCCTAAAACAGCTGACCCCCTTCCCTGCTTTGCATTGTAGGGGTTGGTAGTCAGTCATTCTTGTCTTTACGTATATATTTTCCCCACTTTTCATAGATGTTTTACTATAGTAATATGTCAATTGTTTATCCAAATTTTATGCCAACAGTGTATTTATCGTTCGTTATGTTGTTCATTCTCTTGTTCGTTTATTTTTCTTTCTTCAACAACAACAATTTGATTCAGTACAGTAGTTGACGAGCATAATTATCACAATAGCCAATAATATTTTAATTAGGTTTCATCAAAATTTAGGCAGGGGTCCGCAGAAATAATTAACTGTCTAAAGGAGACGGTGACAACAAAAACGCTGGGAACCACTGCTCTAAAAAGACAGGAATGGCTCTACCATGTTGTTCGCTGGAGTCATATCAGCATTAGACATGGGGCGACTACTTCGTCAATGTAATCGACTTCGACAACAATTACTTCCAAGTCGCGCAATTACTACTACGGCAAACTCTCGCACAGTTGATGGCGTTACGATTACATGGAAAAAATAATCACGGTTATTCACGATGATATTTATTTTGGTTCCTTAAAACTGAGTATTTAACATCTATTCGAAGAAAATATAACGATCATGAGGAGACTGCATTCCAGAGTTGGGATGACTCGAGTCAGACTCGAGTCACCTTTTTCGTATGACTTGACTTGACTCGAGTCACTTTGCTAAAATTACTTGACTTGACTTGACTCGGCGTATCAGAAATGTGGATTGACTCGTGACTCGGAGCAAAATACACGAGTCAATTTCAAGTCATCAAGTAATCGGTGTCGATAAAAGTCACTGTATCTTGCATATCGTCGGATTGTTCGCGAAACGCTGATGTAACCCGTGAGATCGACCAATCATACAATGATCGTACATTTTACCGAGCCTCCATTGTTCTCTCACAAATATATTGACCGCTAACGCAGTGATCGAAGCTTACAGCTTACGTTGACGTAAACTAGTAAAGTAATTTAGTACCAATATGTCTATTTCTGTTCTCTGTTCTTACTTCTCTGTTTTCAGTGTTGGAAAATATGTGTTTATTTTTGTATGCAAACATTTGAGATGCTGAACAATCAATGACAAGATTTCCCTGTTATTCGTTTCGGAGAAATTGGAGAACATGCTATAAGTTCCTGCTTCTGCTCGTACTGACCACACTTCTAATTTATCTTGCAGTGCTCTAATCTTATCTGTTGAAGTTAAGAGATTTTTATTCTTGCCTTGCATACTGGAATTTGTCTTATTTAGGTGGTCAAAGATATTTACCAAATATGCTAATTTGGAGAGCCAATTGTCATCGCGAAGGAAATCCTCAATTTCTCCTTGTTTTTCAAGCCTAAAAAATAACAGCATTTCTTCCTTCAGCTCGTATACTCGCGACAACGCTTTTCCACGTGACAACCATCTTGCCTCAGAGTGGAGCAGGAGATTATCATAATTTGCTTCCGTTTCCTTGAAAAGTTTAGTGAATAATCTGGACTTAAGTGGTCTAGATTTGATGTAATTTACCATTTCAATAACTTGCTTTAGTACTTTGTTCAAATCTGGGTCTAATGTTTTCCCCACAAGCACTTCACGATGACGGAAACAGTGAGTTGCTATGATATCACTATTTACCCTTTTTGCAAGTGAAACAAATCCTTTGATTGATCCAACCCCAGATGGAGCTCCGTCGGTACAAATACCTACACATTCCCCCAAGTGAATTCATTTTCTTCCAAACACTTGCTTAAAACATCAAATACATCTCGACCAGTCGTCCTTTTCCTTGATTTCTTTACAACAAAAAAAACTGATCAGCTATTTTTCCGTCACTGACATACCTGATAAAAGCCAATAACTGGGCCTTGCCACTGATATCAGTAGACTCGTCAACTTGCATCGTAAAGATTTTGCTCTTCTTCAAAGAAGACATTACGGTATCTTGTATATCTCTGGACATGTCACAAATACGTCTGCGAATCGTGTTATTTGACAAGGGAATTGTTTTCAATTCCTCTGCAGCTTTGGTCCCGAACATTTTTTACAATTCCAGTGCAAGCCGGAAGAATAACTTTCTCCGCTTCCGTGTGAGGCTTTGAATTTTTAGCTAGTACCTCCGCTACCACATAACTGGCCTGTTGTGATCTCGTTGAAACTTCAAACGTTTTGGTAAACGACTTAGATTGGTGTTTTCGCTCATCCAAGAATCTTTTGAAATAGCTCGGCGGTTTGTCAGCCAAGTGTCCATGCTTTTTTTCAAGGTGTCTTATCAATTTACCTGGCACCGTAGCTTCATTCGACAATATCGCGTGACAGATAAGGCAATCTGGTACAGGTTGCGATTCATCTTCACACCAAGTGAAACCCATATTTAGATAACTGTCGCAATATAAGCCTGCTCTCTTTGCGTTGTTTTCTAATTTACCTCCACTTCCAAAAGCTCTCTTTTCTTTATTGCAGTGATCAGTACCGCTTGACTTCCTTTCCTTTGAAATAAACTTCTCCATTTTAATATTTCTGACAGTAAACTTTTGTACACAAAGCGTCCCTCATATAGCTTACTAAGCACTGATAGGAGCTCGTCGTTTTCCTCACGCCAGAATACTGTTCCTTCGTGATTACAATAAACAGAGCGTATTCAGACGATAGTAAAAGGGGGTTATTTGGATTTACTCATGATTTGCGACTTCACAAAAATTTCGGGCTGCCCACAGATACCATTGCATAAGAATCGTTTGACAATAAACTCAGCCCACTGCCGCATTGTAGTTGTAATTAACCATCGCATCCACGTAAGCGGCGTCTTACAAAAAGCCTGGAAGTGGGTCGTGCCATAAGTCGGCGGATACGGAATCAAAAATACGGAATATCGGCCTGGTGTAAATGACCATGACCATAGTAGTCGACCAGCACCATGAATACCACAAACACAACAACCATCACATCGAAGAATTCAAGCATGATCGTCACTGACGAATACAGAGGCGGAGGCTATACAATGCATTTCCACACAGAGCGCGTGAGGATATAGCCATACCTCAATAGCCAGCTGAAGTTCAATATATTTCCGACAAACCAAGTTAATAACCTCGGCGGCGAGGAAGTTCGTTAACTATTATAATTTGATCAACCTTACTACTCAATTCTAATATTCATCGCCGGTAACAGAACGGTAGTGCTATACAAGCCTACCTTTTAACAGAAGTGCCGGCACGCTACCTAACAGATTCTAATAATCACAATGTTGATTGGCATGTCCATTCCAAAGGAGTTCATTTCTCGCTGGTGATTGGGGAGACAATGAGGATTAGAAAACCGCATTGTCATACAGGCGCCGCCATGTCTACTCTTCTCGGTGCAAAACTGATTTAGCCGTCCAAGCACGAGATTTGTCGGGTAAGGCTAATTCGCGAGGGATATTGATTGCGGGCATAACATCAATTTTGAATTTTCAAATGCGCAATGCGCATACAAACTTCACATCAAGCTCGACTTTAGATTATTGATCATTTGCTGTAGACTAGAATTATTTTGCGCATTATTTCAAAATTTCGATGAAACAGCTCGCGGCACACTTGCAAGACGTAAATGGCACACCGGTTGGGAACCACTGCTATAGCCGAACCCCTTGGTTTATTGAAATTTAATTCGAACATAGTTTATATAGTCCTCAACCATTGGTGCAGGCTCGAATTGTATCGTATCAATCTGTAAATGAGTAATGTATTGCACCGTAGCAATTCGTTTCTCTATTCTCAATTTTGGCTGGTAACTATAAACTGAGGCTATGTAATTACCTATGTAGTTTAGCAGCTCTACGTATATTTCACTCTATATTCGTTCATCGGTTCAGAATCAATGACCACTCAATCTGTATTTCAGACAGCTAGCAAAATACAATGACGTAATCATGCCTCATAATTTGAAAAGGCAACTTGACTTGAATTGTGACTTGACTCGTGGCTTGACTTGACTTGACTCGACTTTACTCGAGTCACCTCCAAAAATCGAGAGGCTTGACTTGACTCGAGTCAAAATTTGCAATGACTCGAAATGACTCGTGACTCGAACGAAGGTAGTGACCTGATCCCAACACTGTTGCATTCTCAGAGAATTTTTTTCAATTATGAAGTCATCTTAAAAACAACAATACTTGCCAACATTGTATACAAGCGGATAGCCTAAGGTTGGTAAGCAAAGAATTGCGAAATAACGATTGGTATACGCTTCAAATAGGACCATAGTCGAATCCGATAGAATGAGCATGAAATTCAGTCATAACGAATAATGGTTGTCATAGGTAAACACACGTTTTGGTCCAGCGATACATCAGCTATGGATATTGCGAGCCGCTGTTACAGGTACCGACAGAGTTTAGCCAAGTTATTATTTATTAGGGCAAAAGTCGAATTCTAATCATATGGTATGATATTCGTTATGCTACATTTGACGGGTAATAAATTTCAAATCTTTTTTTGGGTTCTGGTTAATTGGTCGCTGTATTAAAATTCCTCTCCTAGCAACAACGTAGAAACCGCGATTAGCCAATCACAACCAAACATCAGCAATGTCGAATATATTTGAATCAAAGCAGTAGAGTGATTATAATCTTTCTCTTCAACCTAGTCCCTTTAGGTCCTTGAGGTATCTGTTCATTACCATGGTCATTGGTCATATATATTCAGCATGACATTTGTTTTCACATATCATACCACTACACACATCGCCTATATCTACCGACTGCGTATGAGTCTTGATGCGTTTAATAACCTGCTACTATTTTCCTCTTACACAATTTCTGTTGTACATGCGACTCTGGCAATTACTTTCAATGTCAACAGATATTTTAGTGGTATATTCTCCGATAGCCTGGCATAGGGAGGTATATAATTGCAAATAGTATGGTACGTATGACTATATACTTATTTCCGGGAGTCGTTAGCTGACGGTTCGCTTTTTCTGATTAAATACACATGCAGCGATGTTTCATTGCTGGACTCAAATTATATCCTCTATTATATAGCGTGTACGCCGGTGACTCTAGTCGTGGCCCACTGGGCCTGTCTAGGAAGCTCGCTGGTGGTCAATAAAAACGTGAATGATATGTTTCGTGATGACTCACCAATATTGGCCCTAATTGCTTACAAAGAATAAGACATGATCAGCAGTCGAATTGTGACTGTTTTCGTGGTACGTCGTGTTTAGTGGCGTGCGTAGGAGAGGTGGAGGTTCGACATCGAACCCCCGTCCTGGTAAAATGCTGACTCTGTCTCCAGTGTTCATTAACTCATTTGTTATTAAGCTATGGGGATAAAAAAATCTTTTGAACCGAGGAACACGATTGTTTTCGAACCATGAAACGGTGAATGCACTTACACGCACTTTGACAATTGTACTGTAACACTAAGTATTTTGGTTAGTCGGTAATTTGAGGAACAAGCGCTATTGGAAAAGATGAAATAAACGAATAAAGACTTGAGTTACAACCGTGAAACCCAGCAGAAAGGCCTATACTACACGAAATGGCATCATCCATCTCTGTTAGGAACCCCGTCAAAATTAACACAGACCAACACCCGATTTTACGCAAAATCTGCCATGAGATATTGGTAGATATCATATCATTTCACGACTTGTACAGTGCACACTGCACAGTGCACGCCGATATACACACACTTGAGTCCGGTAACGAGATTACTGCCATAATCATTGAGTTAAAACAGATGTCGTCAACCCAAAATGGGGAGCCGGCCACTTTTCGAACTCGACAGACGCCGCGGGCCGCAAGATTTTAATGTCGACACTTTATTTGGCACCTGATTAGCTCTTTGCAAATGCGTAAAGGCCCAAAATCAATGTAACTTGATGTTGTCTAACACGCGTGGTACACATTGATAAAATCGCAGTCGACTGCGTTGATGCATATATAATATAATAATAATGGTTACATTATATTTTCATCTGAATATGACACACACAATGTAATAAGACACAATGCGATGTAATGAACAGATGAGGATGCCGAATGACCAGTTCCGGTTGCAGTTACGGTCTCTTAAACTGGCATCCACCTCGGCCTACAGTACCCTATGTCACAGTTCCTTTTTCGACGTCAGCCTCTATTCCGCGGCTATTTCTTGCTCATTCCATTCTTTGTCAGTGCGCTCTTTCATCGGGCTTTTTTTTATCGCCGTAAGAACAGCGACGCGGGGGAAGAGAAGTCCAGAATAACCCCTGGCGCGGAATCGCCAGGGCGGTATGCGCTTATCGTCACCACCAAGCTATCTCCCCCGTGAAATCATCATGTGTCTGATATTGATAAAACTCCAGCGAATTTAATGATATCGCCGTTCTTGATCTTGCTGGGCAGTGGTTCCCAACCTTTTCGGTGCCGAAGCCGCACTTCAAGCTTCAAAATACCCACAGAGTTGGATGAAAACACTCAAGTAACTATAACGAAAAGTTTAGCACTTATAGACGAAATTGGGGCGTGATATTCATTGACACAGGTTCAAATGTTACAATACGTATCATTACTACAACATAAGATATAGACTATTTCGTTATGTGATAGCTCTTCAGCCCAAGTTGACGGCGGAATAAACGCTGGATAATATCGGACTTACTGAGATTTATACTTGACTTCAAAGAAACAATCTGTGTAAGTCTATGACCAGTAGAACTCAAGATATATCCCGTTATGTGAAGGGTATTCGTCGATGCGTTTTATGCTAGTAATTAAGGCAGTCCGAACGACTTATTTTTCAGGTGTTCAGCCACGACATATGCGTAACTAATATCCATTATTTTGATAGCAAATAATTTTACAAAAAATATTCATAGATACAAACTATCTATGGCTGTCTATCACGTTTTTGTGGAATATGCACTGATTAGTAGTCAGAGACGAAACAAAGGCTTGCTCTACGAGACGAGGTTTGGAATCACTGCTGTAGAGCGTTGACAAGACAAAATTACATTTAACTCTCCTGTACAAAAAATAAACTGTGACACTGCTCTAGATTTTGTCAACGTGCAATTAGTTGAAATTAATCGCACTTTCCTACATCCTATGTATATTTCTGAATGAAATTCATTGAACACTCTCTTATTCGAAATTTCCTGCTGATGCCGACATTTTTTTGAGATACGATTGTTGATATACAATTTTTTTTCCAATTCTCTACTAGTTGCTGACGATTACCCCTGACGAGTGTCAGCAGAAAATATCCGGGTTCATTTCAATATAAATATACTATTTAATTGTATACTGAATGAAATTCGCGGAGTCATATAGTATAGGGTTACCATGATTCCCGACACTCTTTAGCGCCCATTAGCGGATTTTAAAATAAGGTATGACACGTTGTCTGTCAATATGACGTCACACTAGCAAAACTTTGCCTATCGACCATAAATGGTCACGATCCGGTCAGGAGCCGCTATAATGTTAGGTCGGCGCATTTATGTGGTTTTGTGTTGCAACCAGGGTCGAAAAAACACCTTTTCAGCCCCCACCAATCCAAATCTTGCGCCCGCCATAGGGTAATTGATGCAACTTCTGAGGCCTAACTATATACATCTGGTTTCTATATGTAAAAATAAATACATTTTTTGATTGAAATCGGTTTAATCCTAATTCTTCCATGTATTTTTAAAATTTTGATCCTTTCTCCGCCTACATGATCATAGTTAGCGGTAGAGCTGATGGAGGATGATGACTTCGAAAATAAAGGGAACGGAATTCTACATCGTTAAGTCAAGTTATGTCATGTTACACGGATAAGAATATTTACGAGCCCAAATGAAGATCCGCACCAACACGTTGCACATCCGGTGGTTTTCAACCTTTCATGGTTGCGAGTCCATTTCTAATTTGAAAATGTTTTGTTGCCCGCCAGCTCAGAATTTGATAAGCTGATTACCGAAAAACATGCAATCAGCACCAGAGTTGGATCAATTACATTATTTCAGTTCAATTACAATTACAATTACAATTACTTTCATGAATGTT
>ATSW01002285.1:0-13553 GCA_000444245.1 Botryllus schlosseri | reverse complement strand
ACATTAAATTGCTATTGAGACCTGACAAGCACAACATAAAATAATTGACTTATAATGCATCTATTTAAATGTTACATGGCCTAAAAATCTATATGTCTTGGTGCGTCGTGGCGAGATGATGGCCAGCGCTGATATGCCCATTTCTATAAATCTTGCTGGTTTTTTCTTGGGTGAAGAGTATACCCAATAATCAAGATATTGGGCAACTTGAAATCACGCGCAGCGCGAGAAATTTCTGAAAAAGTTGCATAAATTTCCAAAAAATACTCTAATATTTATGCTAATTCACGAAATAATTTCGGGCCCCCTTCGAGCTCGGTCCCCTGGAGTTTGGGGTGCGGCAGTTACGGCCCTTCGTCCCTGTTAGGTCTATAGCGCTGTATCAGGGTCGCTACAATTTGGGGGCACGCCAAGAGCTCTCTTTGACGGTGACGGTTGGAAAGATATGATTTGGAAGGCGTACGGATCGAAGCAGTTATGATGTGTGGATGATAACCAGCATCTTTCGGAAAAGCTACGTGTAGGCATCAAGGAACACAATGAACGGATGGACAGGATGCAGCAAGAGTTTGAAAGGAGCAGGGAGAGGGAGCGGCAGATGGGGTTAACTGTTCTCCCTGGATTAGATGCTATCCTTGGTGGGCTGCCGTCGGTGAGAACGAGTCTTCGGAGACGGAAGACTGGAAGTGATGGCTCAAGTTCTCTGAAGAGCTCACGTGAGCACATTGCTGCAATGCCTAGTGTTACCAAATCTGTCGGGTTGCCACGGAAGCCGGGTGGCGGAGAGCTAGGTGTCGTTCGCAGAAAAGACAGATTCGGGGAAGCCGGTATTCGTGAACGGGAATGTTCTGCTGATGGAGTCGTGAAAGGCAACGGGTCGTTTTTACCGGGGTCTGAGCAGCATGTAGAGATCTGTCGCGGTGACGATGACAGATGGAAAGCTGATGGTACTGCTGTTAAGTCTGTCTCGACGGTACGATCAGGGTTGGTCGTGGAAGGCAACGGTTCGTGTCTGCCTTGGGCTGAGCAGCATGAAAAGGTCTGTCGCGGTGACGCTGAAAGAGAGAAAGCCGATACTGCGGCTGTTGACGCTGTTTCGACGGTACGGTCGGTGCTGGTCATGGAGGGCAATGAGCGAAGTTTGCCTGTGGCTGGGCAGCAGGGAAGAGTCGACCTTGATGATATGAAAGGCGGGAAAGCTGGTATTAATGCTGCTGAGACTGTTTCGACGGTACGGCCGGTACTGGTCGTGGAAGGCAATGCGCCGAGTTTGCCTGTGACTGAGCAGCAGGGAGGAGTCGAACATGACGACGTGGAAATTGGAAAAGCTGATATTGCTGCAGTTGCAGCTGTTTTGACGCCGACGGCTGTGGTCGTGGAAGGCAATGCGTCGTGTTTGCCTGGAATCAAGCAGCAGGAATGTGATTGTCACGTTGGCGTAAGCGTGGCTGCGTGTGAGAAATGTGTCGAACTGACAGTGTATGAGCGCTCTGATGCTCATCGGTGTCGGCCTGGAACCTGCGGATGCTTCCTGATGGAGGGTCGGAGGCGAACTGTAATTGGTGGAGTGACGTGACTGGAATTTGGAAGTCGGGATGCACTGTGATGACGACTACGGAATGGACATTATAGTCAACGATGTTGCATTTGATTTAGCCGAACGAAGTGTAATAGGTCATTTCTGTGTGTTGTTGAGCTATTTACGTTAGCTGGTACTTAAGCATGGTTGGTTGCTTTGTAGGTCTTGTTCGTGTGATTGAGATTTGTGGGGAAAATCCAATCAAAAAAGGAGATGGTAGTGTAACATTATAGAAATTAAACATGGGACGGCAACGACCGATTTTGCAGCTTCGCTTCGCTGAGGCTGTAGTGGAGAATTGTTTTGCGTAAGCGACTGTAGGATTTTTGGCAATCCATAAGCTATCTTCCCGAGCGCAGAAATTACTGAATCTGGTCTTGATCGAAAGCTACTGTTGCACCGATTCCGAAAATATCAATTAAAATATTGATCAGGCACTGCTACACCTAGAATCTGTCCTCCAAGTCTAAAATATCGGCATTGTTCAGAACGATCGGGTAACCGCAACACAATGGCCATTACAATGACCCGTTGCGACTCTCCGATTGTTCGAACAACCGGAGACCGCAGACGGTTATTATGCGGCCCGCGTCGTCTATCATTATGATAGCAATTACTACTGGCACAGTTTTGTTACATATTTATTCTAATTGAAATTGACTACTCATTCTTTGTTGTGTTCTAGTTTCTTGATATTATATGCGCAAGTTGATATTGTTATTGTTTTGAGTCGGTATTCGGCTGGACTCTTGTTCAAGAGAATCCCGCTGTGTAGGCTACACTTTTAAAGAGTGTTTCACTCACCGCGAATGGTTTGAACAGAAACAAGAACAAGTATCTGCTTTCTCTGATATAAATGGAAAACCGATGTGTATATGTCGAAGAACGGTTGTCGTAACGAAGCGTAGAAGCTTATAGTGATACCACGACAGTTTCGTCGGTATAGTTATACATATCGCCTGATCTTCGAAAACGTTACCAGGTAGGGTTCAAGCCAGAAATCCATATTTAGAGGCGTTGTCAAAATTGCCGGCGACGTTAGAGACGCATATAGTTTAAAATTGCTTATTATATCACCAAAACCAAAATATATGCTATGGACAAGGTGCAAATATTCGTTGTTCCCGCTTCAAAGCTATAGCTATCTGATTCAACCGTGAGCAGAAGAGTAACCGCAATGTCAGTCGATCTTTTGTCACATGTTCTGGAACACGTTGCCGCATATACAGACTCACTTTAATCGCCTAGCCTTGGACGAATCCACCGACTCCACATACATTGCATAGCTAATTATTTGCAGAGTAAATGCTGACAGGGAAAACGTGAGGAGGGCACCAGCGTATATCATCGACCTGACCAGGCTGACTTCTTTAACTATTGGTGTAGGGCTCCAGCTATGGAAGGAAAGGAGAAGGGTTGATTGGTATGCTCAGAAATGACCCCGAACGCCTGACTTCTTCTCATATCACTGAGAGCTCAAAGTGATAATGGCCTCTGTCTACCGTAATTTCAAACTTGCTCGCATACGCATTGAAACACGCAGTTCGGTTACATGTGGATTGGTTGGTTACAAGGTGCATATACCGAATTGACAATAAATGCATTGCACGCTCTATTACTGCTGGAAGAAACATATTCTCACAAAAAAAAACTCGTAAGTTTACGAACGCTGTCCATTAATGTCTTAGAATGCATAAAAATGTACTGAATGCCCGTATACGACTGGTGAATAGGCTACATTAGCCTACGTGGTAATAATGTTCTGCGGCCCGCAGCGTTTCTTGCTGTTAAAATGCGGCCCGTTCTACAGTGGAAGTTGAGAACCCCTGTTCTATAGTAACATCCTGGTAATTGATCATTGATTGCATTGTTTTGTCACAGTTTGGAGAATTGGCTAGTGTGAGCTTTCTTCGAGGAAGCTGGTAGAATGTTCTTTGCGTCTCTGGCCGCACGTGGTTTTAAGTGCGAGGTCGTACAGTAGGGAGCTTTGCAATGCTTGTGTACTGTGTAGTGTGTAGTTGTACTTGTAGTGAAGCGTAGTACCTGTATATCTGTGCGAGGTTCTGATTGGAGTATATGGCTGCATTAAGAACTGGCTTGTAATGAAATTGGTAACTTGTAAATACTCTGGACGTTCTTAATGGCATGCTGCTGGTAGCGGGTCGCCGACGAGAGGTGTTCCGAACCGAAAAATAACGACGTCCCTGTTCGGTCTATAGCGCTGTATCAGGGTCGCTACAGTATAATTTTACCAAAAAAAAATTAAATGCCTTTGTTTAAATTAAATGTGCAACCCTACATAAGGATATAGGTTCCGCGCGTTTATCATCACCGTACGTTGGCTACATTCAACTACACATAATAAGTGTGCACTGTGCAGTACAGGGTAACTGTATCATGAAACACGAGTATAATTTCGTATCTTGCCTTCGAATCGATATCGAACGGTGGTTAAATAAATTTAGATATCATATCACATTCAGGCAAATGACAAGTTATCCGTATGATTCGAAATAATATATATATTTACTTACCAAAAATAGTGATAAATGCTCCACAAACGTATAGTGACATCATGGCATTGACTAATCGATTGGGCTGATTCTATTGTTTCGCGACGTATCTGTGCAATACTATGAACATTTGAAGTAGATACTTGTTGGTGCATTTCTACGTTACTTCCAGTTAGAAACCAGGACCCCGAATTTCAATCCAGTGAAAAAATTGCTTTGAGCTCATTGTAATACTATTGTATGAGCAGATTGATCACCCTATTCGCGGATGCTATAATGTACACCAGTGGTCGGCAACCTATGGCTCGCGAGCCATATATGACTCTTTTGGGTATAAGATGTGGCTCTTTGACATGTTGTTAAATTTGAACTTAATTTGATCAATATCGCAGCAACTTCTTAGTAATTTTTCTTGACGGCCGGAATAAATATTCTCGTGTCAGCATAAACATGTATTTGAGAGGTCAAGGCAGTGGCGTATCCAGGGTTAAGGGCTCGGACCCCTTTACGAAATCCTCAAATTTAAGTTGCTGTAGCGCCAGCGACCAATATCCCTCGATGTAGGCTACCCGGCATCGCGCACTGCGTAATCTTGGATTGCACCATACGTTGGTTGATCAAGAGAATAGCAGATGTGGTGGCGTCTATATGACAATGTAGTTTGCAAATACACATTGTCTTCCCGATCTACGCCGGAACTGAACTGCCTTGAAAGTGACATTCCAATTACAAATCTAAATCATAAACAACGCTTCGCTTTCCACGTCCAAATTGATAAGAAGCTTTCTGGTACCGGCGTTAAAATGTAGCCGTGTAGTGAAACGTTCACGTTACCGCCGAATTAAGAAGTCGATCAATATTTAGATTTTCGGAACCATAGTGCTGTAGCTATATTATATTACTATCAGTTACTATAAATTCTGAGCTATTTACGATGAATTGCGCTACCACAGGATGACTAATAGCCAACGAGTTTTTACTGATAAACTATGGCGCCCACGACGCATCCCATGTAGTAGGTTCGAATTAGTACTGCCATGACGTCACAATTTGAACTTTATATTATTAAAATACTCTTGCTTGGCTTGGCCTCTTTAGTTTTTAATTATAGATTAGCAGGACATTTGTGTGTATAGACTGCTAACGTTACGTCACTGCTGTTTCAATGCAATGTGCCCTAACGGCCCAGTTGAACGAGCAGTAGCTATAGATATAAATAGGTATTGATAACTTTCAAAACCGGAGGAAAATCCTGAAAAAATGGTAAATTTTTCCCATTTCGTGGTCGCTTGACTAAAAAAGAAAAAGAGGCTCAACTCCTGGAAAATACAGTTTTCCAACTTTCCAGTCCAGCTCCCGAAATAGCCGCCGTAGCGTTCCTACAGTGCTGACTTAATGTATATCAGTCGAATTTGGCCCTATATGTAACCGAAATCCTCAAAAAAGAAGACAAAATCTCAAAAAAGAAGACATTTTAGCGTCCTCCGAGGACACTTTTAAAAAATCAAAAAAGAGGACAAATCATCTCAAAAGAGGACTTATGGTAACCCTATGATAACTAGATGTGCAACACGTGACTCACGGTTGAATACGCCGAGATGCATACTGCTTAGCCGGCTAAAAGCAGCATAATTGGTAGTCCTATAGTCAGGGCCTTAACTGTCGCACCCCAAACCCCCCAATTGAGGTAAGCCGAGCTCGAAGGGGGCCCAAAATTATTTCGTGAATTACCATAAATTATGGAGAGTTTTTTGAAAATTTATGCAACTTTTTGAAAAATTTTTAGCGCCGTGCGCGATTTCAATTCGCCACATATCTTGATTATTGGGCATTCTTCCCCAAGAAAAAATACGCAAGATTCATAGAAATGGGCATATCAGCGTTGGCCATGACGGCACCACAACGCACCACGACATATGAAGTTTTAGGCCATGTAACATGTGACTCCAGGAAGTGTGTCAGAACGATCGGCAGCGAGAAAGCCTTGGCCGTAAAGGACTGCTTTTATGCTGACCAAAAACTTCGAAATACCTAAAACTTCGTTATATATACAAAATACATATAGGTTTAATTGTCCATATAGGCGCCTAAATGACTGGCGTTAAAGATAACATAAAACGCCGAGCGATGAAAATGAATTTTAACTATTATAGCTCCTCGAATTCTCCTCTGGTGCCCTACCAAAATCGGCTCAAATCTCTCTCTCAGTAAGACGTGTAATACACGTCGGTTTATATGTAAGCTGTGAACATGTCATTATTCTATGCATAACGGAAATCGTGGCAAATGACTGGAATTCCGGATAATGTCGTGTCTGCAATTCATATCACGTATAGTTCGTGATGGGTTCTCAAAGTGGGATGTGTGCTTGCTGTGATAAAATTAGGCGTTTTGGTATAAGAATGATAGTACTTCAGGGGCCATACAATAGCCTGGAAGTGAGCCGTGCTACAAATCAGTGGAATCGTAATATCGATTATCGGCCTGGTGTAAAAAGACGAATGCTATCGAGAACCATGTGTATCAAATCACAACAATTATCAATTCGGTATATAGTTATTCGCGTTAACGGTGCTAATTTCAGTAGCCTACTTTGGATTCTATATATTGAATCGTGCATGCGATGTAATATGATTGCTGTCTTCAGCGTACTTTGAATTAGCATACGTTATGCTATTGCAGTTGGTTCAAATTATATTTATCAATAAGCGACCATCCGATCAGACGGGACTTAAAATAAATGCTCAATAGACACATATTTATAGCGGAGAAACATGTCATGACTTGCGTGACACTGGTGCGCCAATTGTGCAGGCGTGCCGCGAGAGAATGTGGTAACCAACGACGAAATGTAGCAAATATTGGTTAATCCAAATTCTGAGTAAGGCATAGTCGGCGGTTCTATTATTTTTACCCGCTCAATACACATAATGTTAAATGCGATGTGATGTCGAAATGACCAAGAACGGTCTTCCAATCTGGCATCACCTTAGCCAATGCCCGATGTAGCGGTGTTCGGTCTTGATCTTTACTTGTTTTAGACTTCCTCGCTCTGTCATTCTCTTCCGTGAATCCGTCCTTGATAGGGTATATCTCTGGGCCTTTTTTGTAAGTCCGATGTAAGTTCAGCAAAGTACGCGAGGAGAATCTCAGATAAATCTTCGACGCTTCGGAACATGCTGCTGCCAAGAATCAAACCGGGGCCTCCACCGTCACGCATCACCCTATCATTCCACTCACCTACATGTAGTAGTATTTAAGAGGGTGATATCCAAGCAAAGGTCACGAGCCGGGTAATTGGGTCGTGAGGCTGAGGTCTGGACGAAGGTGTCTTACTTTTTTCTAGTCACCGCCATCAGAACCTTTGACACTAGGGAACAACGCGTTGGTATTGCGGCGGTGCAACGTATTATTATGCTACCTCGCCGCTGCGGGTGATAGCCTGCTCGACGTGCTAGGGTGCCGCGAACTATTTTTCCCGATCAAAGGCTGCCGCAAGTTCAAAAGGTTGAGAACCATTGAGCTAATACGTATTCGTGTAATGATGGTATAACAAAATAGAGTATGATACTGAATCGCTTAATACGCGTATGAATATTGCAAGTTTCCTTATATGACGCGAAGGGCACTTGTGTGAAACATATTGGTATGATTAATATGGCATGAACAGTATTGGTTTCTCCTATATATATAATATATATATATATAGATATATCATTCATGTGTGTTTCCCGTGCTCCACCGTTTTAATTCAAAGGCTTTACACGTGAAGGAGAAGTCAGAGCGATCGTATGACGAAGTGTCTGCCATTCATTTGCACTACATGCATTATCTCCACGGAAAGTTTCATATTAATTGAAGAATAGCTAAAATGAAAATACAATACTGTCACAGCAAGTCATTCAGCGTTGGATGAAATTCAATTACCTGTTATTTTGATCACGAGGTGACATAATTGCACGAAATTACATGATCTATGTCCAATGGATTAATTTTCCGGCGCATATGTCTAATGTCTATATACTTTTCCAGCTTACGTTATCCTGTTACGATTAGGACTGTGCACAATGATTCGAGTACTCGATTCTGAATCTAGTATTAATTTTAATGATTCGAGACGAGTAGTAAAAGACGATTTTGTCGAGTACTGAAATTATACCTTCCTCGCAACTTTAAGTCGAGTAATGAAATTATACGCTCCCCGCAACTTGAAGGTAATTTACTATAGAGAATTGTACTTTTTATACGATTTTCCACCGTGGAAGCCTTTTAATCTTGATTGGCCGAGTCGCAGCGTACGAGACATAGTACAAAGATATGAGCGTTACTGGAAATAATACAGTTACGAAGCCATGATCATCCCACAACATTGTCAAGAAGTGCAATAAAATCGTTATGGTCGAAAAAATACCAAAGTGTCTTTAATGTGACGGATAACAGGCATTATCGCCTTTGTCGTGGCATAAAAAGGTACATACTTCAACTTTGACATAGTACATTCTGTTGTGACGTCATATGAGTGATACTCGAATACTCATATACTCGAATACTTATATTTCTCACTCTTTCATAGTCAGCTCAGTTATGGCATAGTCTTCTGGGGACTTAGCTGCAAAACGTACTATTCGAAAATCGAAGTACTTCAAAATTTGGCAATTAAATACATCAGTGGTATGAAGGAACGGGAACGACTCTCCCCCAAATATAAATCCCTGAACATCTTGAAAGTAAAGGACCTTTGCACTCTAGAGGTTGCTAAATTGATGTATAAGTATGATCGAGGTGATCTCCCAAGTTTGTTTAGTGATATGTTCAC
Source organism: Botryllus schlosseri (assembly GCA_000444245.1). Classification (NCBI taxonomy): domain Eukaryota; kingdom Metazoa; phylum Chordata; class Ascidiacea; order Stolidobranchia; family Styelidae; genus Botryllus; species Botryllus schlosseri. Next base: position 4,645 of record ATSW01002285.1, on the reverse strand, counting down.
GCCATCTAGTGTCGTACATACACACCGTACTCGGTCTTCGACTTCAAAAAAATTATTTGTATCTCGTGTGACGAATAGTAAGTGCCGCAGATCAATCATATATCATGGACCAAAAATATGGAATGACATTCCTTCAGCCATGAGGGAAATGTCTTTTTCAGCCTTTTGTCGCGAATTTAAATCTCATTTACTCTTGTCATATTGAAGTTAGTTAGATTTGCATTGTAATTGCCGTATATTGGAGTTGATAATCTTACGTTGCCAAATTGTTTCTTTTTTAGAATTTGAACCGACAACTCTGTACATTTATCCATCTTCTATTTATTTTTTGTTTTCATTGCATTTCATTCTTTACTTTACTTCTGTATTATTGTTGCCTGCAGGGCTTTGGAGCAGCCGTAAATTTAAACTGCTCCAGCTCCGGCTCTGGAGCTCTCTCCTATCATACATTAGCTCCGGCTCCAGCTCCGGAGCTGCATTATACCCACTGCTCCGGCTCCAGCTCCGGCTCCGGCTCTGAAATTATCGAATAGTCCTGTCTATATCAGGGGTGGCCCGCAAATGGGGCCAGCGAGAGGGTTTTGCGTGGCCCGCGAGGTAATGTCCTATTATATTATCGAAAATGAATTGCTCAGATTGTGAACTTGCAATGCCAACCAAAAATTACAATTCTGCCTGCGGCACTTGGGATGNTGATGACTAAAATNTCAGTTCCGACGCATTGGCAGATCCAGNGTCCAGTCACATTTTCAGNAAATNGTCGTACATTANAATAANCTAAAATAGTNGCGAAATTTTTNTTCCCGCTTCGCGTGTTTAATTGTCANNCGATTTCTTGCTTGGTAGCCTACCCCCTNCTGAAAATGAAAAAAANGCCNAACCGTATTCGCAATTACGGAAAAAAGTTTTTTCGCGTTTANGCTCGCATAAAATCGTCGACGGTGAAATGTAGGCACCAAATGATTGTCGCATATTATCGGAGACCTTCGANATCGATATCGATGTGTACAGACGCCGAANAGTCGTGTCCTTGCAAACCGAGCCTAGCGGGTGGTATACAATAGACCCNCAANACTCACCTANTTTATTTATAAACTTAGAAAATTTTACCCGCTTGGCGTGGCTAGTGGACCGCGCACTCGTTCGTNAATTGCATGTGCCCCTTTAGCCGAAAAGGTTGGCCATTCCTNGTCTATATAGATTACTAATCTACTAATNGNTTAGTTATCTATAGTAATCTAGAGTCCGTCAGCCGTCAGTAACATCCGATGTAGCAACAAAGACATATAGGTGCCNNNGTGCCGGCCTGTGACTTCATACTGAATNCTTGTCAATTGTCGACAACATCATNGTTGCACTAGANNGNANTTTACTCNATGNCATTGCTGTGCACAGNATTAAAATTCAGGCCTGNTGTTCAATTATGATAAATCAGCAGATGTGGTTGTTGCATATATATAATNNCATCTTATGAAATAGGTCGGAGCCGNAGCTACTCCTCAAATNACNGGCTCCAGCTCCGGCTCCGGCTAAATTTTATGTAGAGCTCCGGCTCCGGCTCCAGCTCCGGTGAAAATGCACGGCTCTGGGGCTCCGGCTCCGGGCTCCGGCTCCGGCTCCGAAGCCCTGGTTGCCTGTTACTCTGTTGTTGTTCCAACTTACCACTGTTCTACCTGTTTTTAATTTATTCTTGACGCGAGACTCTATTAAAAGACGATTTTTGTACTCCATCGCTGCAGCTGACTAGATGGACCCTAAGGAACCGTATCGCTGCAACATGTATTTTGTTTTTGAATGTAATTTTTTGCTCAATAAAAACTGTCTCTGTCTCTGTCTCGAAGCGTGATACGTGATTCAGAATGGAATCACTCAGGTACTCGACTTCGCCCAGCCCTAGTTACGATCCGATTGGTTAACTCGCTACTTTTCTAAACAAAATCGTGACGCTTACATATGGTGCACTGGCGCATATTACTAATACTCTTCGTACTAATCAATCTTGAAATGGAAAGCGTACGGCCAAGTTGGGTGATTACACCACAATGGACATCACGACGCTAACTATCAACAAAATTTTCGTGTATACATTTGCATAGTCCCTTCTCATAAAGCAGGAGATCTTCTGAAATACATCATTATGCAACGACATGCGATTCGATGATGAGCAAACCTAGACCGACAAAAGTCCGTTACGAAGTTGTGTTGACGAGGACAATGTGACAATGACGGCAGAAACTCATTGAATGGCATTTAGCCTACTTATAGGATTCAATTGATTAATTAACAGTAGCCATTTATTCATTTGGTCGCAAACTTATAACGATTTTGTATATATAAGTTAGACCAGTGATTCCCAACCGCGGCCCTAAGGGCCGCATGCGGCCCGCAGATAGCCTTCTTGCGGCACCAAAAAAATATTAGGAAATCGAGTATCAACAAAAAATAAAATTTTACATTTAAGAAATGCACGTACTTGGCTTGGAGTCTGGAGTTTTTAATTAGGATTGCAGGATAGTCGTGAGTAGACTGCTATCGTTACGTCGCTGCTGTTTCACTGCAATGTGTCCCTAACTTTCCAGTTGAACGAGCAGTAGCTATAGATATAGGTATAGACAGGACCATAACTGCGGCATGACACACCCTCCAATTGGGAGGGGTGGGGCGAGCTCGAGGGGTGCTCAAAATTATTTCGTGAATAAGCATAAATTATAGAGTATTTTTTGAAAATTCGTGCATCTTTTTGCTCTAGGCGTGATTTCATGCTGCCAAATATCTTGACTTTTGGGTATTCATCCCCCCAAAAAAATATATTTATCGAAATGGGCAAATCGGCGTTTGCCATTACCGCGCCACGAAGCCAAGACATATTAAGTTTGATGCCATGCAACATGCGACTCCAAGAAGTGTGTCAGAACGATTGGCAGCGAGAAAACCTTGGCCGAACAGGACTGCCCTTATGCTGACCGAAGCTTCGTTATATATACAAAATACTGTCTTGGCAATCTGAACCTCACAAGACACATATCATCCCGCAGGGACAAATTATATTCCAGTGAAGAAATACCAATTTGAAATAGTGTGCGCCTCTTAGTTTAGTAGCACACGTTTGGGCTATTCTATATTTTTTGATATAGAAGACAGGAGGTTACGAAATAACATCATGTTACGGGGTCATAACAACGGGTTCTACAGTGTCCAAGACACCTCATATAGCTCTACCGGTAAATATGATTACGTGAGCAGCGAGGACAAGAAATTGATAGCAATTTATATGCAATTCCCAATGATATTGACCGATTTTATCATGAATTATCGAAAATTTCGCGCCTCGCGCGGGCTCACTCCACGGTACAGCTAATTTCGTGGTAAAAGCGAACAAGATTAGAGCCCGACCGATATTGAATTTTTGAGCCGATACCGATATAACCGATATCCAGTACCTTCACCGATAACCCCGATATATTCAGCCGATATTCAAAAGATATGGAATCGAACTCAAGGCACATATTTAACACCTCAAGAATATTTCTTTGAACAGATTTGCAGCCATTGCCATGCTTGAACATGAAATGAATGATCTATAATAAATATATCAATAGCACCAGTCTAGCAGTTGCAGATTACAGTTCACAAAGAATAATTTCTCGCCCCTTTCTCCAAGGAGTGAACTTCTGTGGTCTTCATAAATTATGTATATAGCACTGAACAGAGTGAGTAGTCTTTCACTTGGTACCATAGTTAGTGGCAGAGCAAAATTGGAAATCTTTCTTTATTTCGGTTCCACCACTCTGCTGCAGGGGATCTCTCCTTCAATGGTTCCACCAAATATTGATATTCTTCTGGCAGTGCACCTGGAGCCTTCAGCTGATCATTAACAAATAGCTGAAGAGAATGTGCAAAACAACTCACATTGTTCACGTCTGCTACTGCTTCACCCATCCCCTTGGGCCTTGACCATGACCAGCATTTCAGCAATCAATTGATCAATATTTGACGCTCTTTTATCAGCATTGGCCCATGTCATCATGGAATCAAAGATTTCCGTATGAATTGTTGGCTCTGCTCCACTTTTGCTTGATTTCCTTGCAATCTAGTCTCGCATATTCCCCATCATGGTGGCCGCTCAGGCCTCAGTTAGATGACTTCATATATTACTGGTATTTTTTGCTTTGTTGCCTTGGCTTGTGACACAGACACCACCAGCAGTATCTACAGAAAATTGTTTCGACTCGACGCTTTTCTCCATCATCACGAGTGTCAGTCCAGCATGAATGAAGTTCTCATTTGAGTCATTTCTCTAATCGATGGAAATCTTCTGCGGACAACTACCCATCCAGCTGCTCTCTGTCTTTGGTATTCGATCACTGCAGCGGGATTCCCACGAAGTCACTGGAGCATAACGATGAAAGTATATGTCTCACATAGTCCTACTGGCCTGCATGCACTATGCAGCTTGGCCATTTATCTTTATAGTTTACCGACATGCAGTGAAGACCTCACATCTTCTCTGATTCCCTACCACCTTGTTGTTACGTCACGAAAATGGCCGATATTTTTTTACCTTCAATGGCCGATACCGATATTTCTTTCCAAGTGTGATATCGACTCGATATTGTCGGCGAGCCGATAATCGGTCGGGCTCTAA
>ATSW01002283.1:0-18604 GCA_000444245.1 Botryllus schlosseri | reverse complement strand
ATTAAAAATTTTAATTTATTAGGAAAAATTAAAAAAATAGAATTTCAAAATTTTTTGCCAACCCCATCAAACTGTTAAGCTGTCTTCAAAGACGATGTAAAACAAATTTGACTCAATTCAAACCAGTAGAAGCGGAGTTATATGAGTTTTTCGATGATAATCTTCGGATTATCCTTGATCAGTGGATAATCCGAGAATTATCATCGAAAACTCATATAACTCCGCTTCTACTGGTCGGAATTGAGTCAAATTTGTTTTGCATCGTCTTTAAAGACAGCTCAACATTTTGATGGGGTTGGCAAAAAAATTTGATTTTTTTTTAAATTTTCCATAATAAATTAAAATTTTTAATTAGATCTGCGGAGTCCTATACTTGTCAGGATTGAACCAAATTTGTTGTGCAGCGTTTTTTAGGGTAACCTGACAATTTAATCAGTGAATGGCTGGAATCCGGGAAAAAAAGTTATTTTTGAACAGCCCTAATGTACATTGTATAAAGATATAAGGTAATTTGTACCGAATCCGCGTAAAATGGTCAATTATACTAATCTACGTCGCCGTTCACCTGGTGATGTCATAATTTTGCATGTCGAAGATACTGTTTTGCGTCGATATCGGAATCTTGTTGGTGTGATTCCAACCAAAGGCGGGTTATACTAGGCATGTGTTGTGTTCCCAACACAAGCACTAATATGTCATCGATTCCTGATTGACTTTTATTAGAAGTGTGTGCCGTGTCCCCTAGATCGACGAAGTCGTTGAATTTACGAAACTAGGATGACGTTTCATTTACTCGTTGCTAATATTATCGCTAATAATTTTGCCTAGCCATTCTTAACGAATGGCTGTTGACCAGTTGTTGTAATTGGAAAGGTTTTGTGGTCTGCGGCGGCAAAGTGAACGCAAATGTCGATTTTGCCTAGCCACTCTTTAAGGAATGGCAGTTGTTGTAATCGGAAAGGTCTTGTGGTCTGCGGCCGCAAAGTTAACGGAAATGTCGATTCATATTGAATGTTATATATCGCGACTGTGTCAACATCCCACCCCTCCCCGTAGCTTTTTAACAATTTCAGAAATCAATTCATAGCAAAAGCGGTATTCTCCGAAAACATCAATACACTTCTATTTAACCGTTTTATAGTGTCGTACTTTAACCGAGATGATCCGTGTACCCAGCGACTTGTACCGTATCGAATTTGACTATTTCCAAATTCCGCCTCTGAATATTTACCCTGCTGATATAATTCCGGGCAAGTCGGATACCTGTTCTGTTTTGCCGCGACTTGCCGTGTTTTCCTGATGCCTCAAGGATGAGTGTGTAAACACAATTCGTGCAAGGTGATGGGAGGGTCAGCGACGAGAAGAACGGCTGTGTCTGCATGAGTACACCAGCTTTATTTTAATCCCGTATTGACCGATGACGGAATTTTGATACTAACTGCGTTCCGGGGCCAACTTTAGTGTGGTACTAAAGAGGAATACTTATCAATCATAGCACACATACTACATCAACGCAGGCTTGGACAACTGAATAATTCTAGGTTTCTAATTAGAGGGAAATGCCTGTAATGTAATTGTAATCTAATTTGTGAAATGTTTCCATGCTCCATTTTTAATTCTAATCTAATTTCTGGTCTTCCTGAAAATGATACAGGAGAACTAGGTGTATAGTGCGAAATGAACCAGCCTTGGTGTACAGGCATTTGCTATTCTCATGCTTATCAGAAGAAAACTCTGATTTTGGTATTAATTTAACTTGATATTTCTTGTGTTTTTGCGAATTCGTTAATTATTATTCTAATCTAATTTGAGAAAAATGTGTAGCTATAATTCTAATTCTAATTTAATGAACCAATGAAAATTTTATAGTTGTCCAAGTCTGCTTCAACGATTGGGCGACCCTTCGCCGAAGTGCAGACTTTGCAAGCATTGTCCTGTAATCATGGTGTCACAGGAGTACAGTCCTGATCGTACCTGTGTCGCTACGATTCTTACATTCATATGACCTCACTATGAACCCGCCGTTGCGGAATAGTTCAGCATAGGCTCCGAAACTGAAGCTGAAACATTGTCTTCATGAGTATTATATTTCGTTCGTTGAGGGTAAATCGTTACCGTATTAAAACCTACGTCATCGTTTGACATGATATAGCAGAGACTCTTGAATGCACTGAATATTAGTATACAATTGAATAAAATATTCATATCGAAATGAACCCGAACATTTTCAGCTGACACTCGTCTGGGACAATCGCAAGCAAGATCCTTGGGTTCATTTCGATATTAGTATGTTGTTAAATTGTGTCAGATAATAATAGCCTATTGCTCCATCAGTACGGCGTGACTTTGCATCACGCGGAGCAAAATATTATCTCGACCACCTTAGCGACGAAGCACAGCTCGTGTCGGGACGTTATGTAAGACAGGCTTCGGCGTTGCGTTAATAATGACTCCGAGTAGTGACGCGCTACGGCACTTGTCTCGTGTCACGGAATGTTAAAATATAGGTTCTCGTGATGGTTTAAATAGACGCGTCTTAGTTTACTTACGGCGCTAAGTTCGTCGATTGTGTAGCAAGTGCGAAAACGTATTCCATTCTATACATGACCAGGTCAATACTGTGATAGCGCTACGCGATTTACGTACGCTGCAGCGCGCTTGATTTCGCTTTTTGAAGCTCGCGAAACCGCAACCCTGCACAGGCTACGCGGCTTGCTGGGTAGCCCAACCCTGCATATTTCCTCGCAATCATATTATTTTCAATTATCTACGCAGCGGGGCGGAAACGATGACGCGTTCTTCGTTGAAATCCGGAATATTCTCTGAAACTTGAACCCTCACCCTAATCATTAGTTTTGACATGAGGCGTGGTATTTTAACACGCCTTTCCTGTCCGTGAAGCGTGGCTTTTGAATTATCACAAAGGGCGAATAAGCCATTCGTGCGATTATAGGCACGATTCGCCGGGTGCGCATGTTTGCATCTTGTCGGCGCGAGCACGATTCGACGCACAATGGTAGATATCTCATTTCCGCAGCTGCGACGGTAAAAAGAGCGATTTTACGACATAGATAATATTCAATGGTGTTTAATTTGTTTCGGACGGGAAGTAACGTCTTGCGGGTCATCGCCGCAGTGATAAATTGTTTTTATCTTACCCGGAGTCGATTCCGGAGTGGCGCGTCTACTTTGTCAATTGAGATCCAGCGGGTTACGTCCTTGAGGTATCAGAATTATCCGGTGGCAGTTTCTGGTCACGCGACCCGATAAGATACCAGTAATCGTTTTCTCTTCGGAACGCCTCTTGACATTTTCGTGACCTTGTGTAGGCGATTACCGCGAAAGTATGATTTGTAGCGTACAGTTCGAAACAACGGAATTCGATCTGGAATCGGCGGTTGCAACCTGGCATATTTCCGACACTGCTGTGTTTACTGGCAAAGGAGACAATGTCTGACATTAGCGGTCGTATTTTTCACACCTAATATCATTCGCAATCGGCTTGATGCGCGGCGCAGGGCCATTGTTAGTTTCGACGCTCTACGATTTAATGCGACAGGCTATTTTCATGCCTGCGTCCGATCTAATGGTGTTTTTGTTTACGAGATCGCCATTATCTGTGGAAGGAAGGCGGTATTATGCTTGGCTTTCATGTCATAATGCGTTCTTGATTACCCGCTTTTTTAGGGGTACGTCGCCATTCTCAATCGCCCGAAAGTTCGTTAGTCACGTCGGCAGGGCTGAGCGGTTGCGTTCCGCGCGTGTCCCGCGGATTGTGTCGTCATTGATAACAATTATTGATTCTATTTCGCCCGTACCATCGGAAATGGGAATCGCCGTAACCAAAACGACAATAGATAATCTACCGTGATGGCATTCGGTTGTTTATTTATACGTAAGCAACCTTTTGCGTCACTATGTTCAAGGGAACATGCGAATTTTCTTGTAATACAGCAATCTTTGCGGCGTACGAATAATTGCCGTCTCGCGATCAGCCATTTATCTTGACAGTCGGAAGAGTTATGATTGATGACTAATTACTGTGTGCTTTCATCGATCTAGACCGGTTATCTAATCTTTTCTATCATAATCGGCTCGGATTTTTGTTAGTTTCTTGGTTTGAATTGTTACAGCTGTAACGGTCGTGTGATTTATCGGGCCCGTTATCTTTCGCGAGATCGTAATGACGCCTGGTAACTAAATCGTGTTTATGCCCGACGTTGGAGTGGATTTTGCGCAAATTGAGTGATTCGCCAATAAGCGATTTTGTAATGTCACAGTTGTTATAAAATGTGAAACGCATTATCAAAGAGCTACGGACAATCGAAACAAGTTTGGTGAAATGACATAAGTTATACTCACCCACATCCACACTAGTTCAATGGACTTGATCAATATCATGGTAATTTTATATCAAATGTTTGGTAGGGGTACATGCAGGACAGTTTCCTAGACCAAAACATCCAAACAGGGTCAACGAGACTGTAATGTCGGATCACTCTGATATTGGAAATGTGACGATTAGTTATTTCAAAGTTTTTAACACCTACCACTTTTTAGCATTTGTCACTCCAATAGTTTACTTTACAGGAATCGACACAGTGATAGACTTTGAGGACTCTGACGATGATGAAGACGAGGGAATGAAGATTGGACCGAGACCCCCCACCGCACTGTCGAGCAGGCCAGACTCTGCTGGAGTTACTAAAACTGCAATTAAGGTATTTTCCGGCTCTGATTCTGGTGGTATTTATGCTTGCAGCGAGTTTGAGTTGAAAGGCTAGCTCCCAGAAACCATGGATCCCTGAATATATCAATATCGCATAGCGGTATAGGGAATTTCTGAATTGTTTTACTCAATAATCACTTATCATCAGCTACACTTGAAATATAAGTGAGCATAATCCTTCGTAATTATTTAGATGTGGAGGATTAGATGTGGCCTGATGACTTTTCCCAATTACGTCTACTGTGACATCTTACAGCTTTGGACTATTTGGTTGTGAGAAGGCACAACATAGCGTAAATGAGTCCTAATTATCCTTGGACCTCTTATACCACACATTAAGCACTGTTAGCCCAAAACAACTAAACCTATGTTCCGATAATATATGCCTTGAATATCTTCAGTGTTGTCAAGTATCGAATGCGTGAGGTATCTCATTGATGCCATCCTTTGTTCTGACTCTGTATTGTTTGATTAAATATGATTCTGCTTGTTTACCCTTAAGGCACTGTGGCATCGTGGAATTATTTTTAAAGGTATTGCCAAGAGCGGCATGATATTAATAGAAATCGTTCTGCAAGTGTTGAGATAGATCCCACTCAACTGAACTAAGTGACTGTTGCTGTATATTTATATTTCGTGAAAAAATTCTCTGCTTTGTATCTTGTCGGTTTAGTGATATGACAGCAGTGGAAAGGGCTAAAACGCTAAAATCCTTATGTATCAGGTGGATATATCTGAATTATTTGTTATTTTTACTGTCAAATTGGTTGTGTATGGTGATTTTCTCCTTTGCCTATCCGTGGTTGTATCAATTTGTGACATGTTCTCGGCGACAGGCTGAAATCTGAATATTGTGTGCCATACAGGCCAACAACAGCCGCAAAGTAAGCTGGGCCGATCAGTTCCCTCCATCAAAATCTCTCAAAAGCCCAAAAACGCCATCGTCGGTTGGGGACTCAAACGTTTTTGTGCGTACCGAATTGCAAGATAACGAATCTGACTTGATTGTCCTGGAAGCTATTCCTAATAGCAAAGGGGATGAATCAACGACTATCGAGTATTTAAATAAAAGGCCGCCAAGTCCGGAGTATGAGATTGATCCGGCCATTAAAGATGCCCCGGCACCAGAATATGTAAGATTTAATGCTTGCGGAGGGTATGCTGTGATTTCACAAATTTTGACGGGTTGACATTAGAATGATTTGAGAAATGTGACCGGTAGAGGTAAAATCTGGTTTGAATTGTAGTGTCTAGAGTTGTAGTCTTCTAATGATAAGCTTCTTGTACATCCCGTGGGATTTGATGTTGATTTGATTGTAGTTTTGTCTCTAATTGATTGTATTCTGCTTTCTGAAATCGATAGTAATAGTCTTACAGCCAATATCGTTTCAATGACTAATAGGTCGGTGAATTTACCCTGTCGAAATCTCAACAAGCTTTATTTATTGACTGAAGTGATATTGAATATTGTGAAGGTAAATGGTATCTAGATCACATAACTTAATGATTATCACATCACATTACATTGGTATCCTGTATATTATGAATGGAATTCAACGAAAAACCAGTCATTAGGTTAGATATGTATGGAAACCTTCCTTGTCTCACCAATGTTCCCGTCTTCACATTAACTACAATGTAAATTATCCACTACGGTATATTGATTGTGAGTTTCGTGGTCGTTAATGATAGGCCCTGCTCTGTCCACGAGGTATGAAAAACTATAATCTTCTTATTAATTTCACAGTCTCACAAAGGAATGACATCTGTAATCAATTGGAGTACTTATTTTGAGAGCTAACACTGAAGCTTGTTGTTTCGCCAAGTGGATAGATTGCTGGCCTTTTTTAGTTGACGTTCTGTGTCTTGTGATGAGACATGGTTTCATTGTGTGATGTAGTCCGTATTTATCATGACATCTAAGCCTATTATATTTCGGAATATACGTATTAAGACTGCACACTTTGACACTTAATGAAAGTATTACCAACATTTTCCTGTAGGCTTTAATATTTTTTCTGGTTTCCTACATTTTCTATTAATACACAGGTAGAATTACGGTATGTTTCAAAATACTTCACAATACTCCATACTATCAAATTTAGGACGCATTCGTTATCTCGTATATTTCTTCGATCTATTTCGTTGGTGACAAGTTATGATTGGTTGCGTGCAGTGTGTTTCGTGATAACGATCAATATTCCAGTCGTGGGAACACATCCTACCAAGCACGTGAATTTTTTTACGATATTCAAATTTTTTTCAAATGGTTAGCATTTTTTCGTGTAATCTTACAAGGAAAATATTTGAGTTGTCTGTTGAGGCTGAGGCTAGAGCCTGACCGATATCTGTCTCAGTGAAAATATCCACGTCAGCCATTAATTGGAAGTTCTTGTTGCAAGATGTCGCATTATGATATCAGTCAGACACTGATGGAGACTTGTTCGTGTCTTTTCGGGAATTTGTGTCGACTTTCTGATTGTACTGATTGGCCTTACACTAAAATCTATTCCAGACATGTCAGATCAATTTGTCGTCTTCAGAAGAGGATGATGATCCAGGCGAAGCGAATTCAAAATCTGGTTACGTAGCAGATAAAACCGGCACTCAGGACTTTGTTGGAGTTGATAAGAAAGAGGTTAAAGAGGCTTTTGAGCGAGGTAGCAGTCGGTATGTGCAGGGTGGGGTTGCAAGCGAGGACAATATCAAAGATGGAGTGTGGGTTTTACCAGGTGATGAAGGCACCAGTATTGTCAGGTAATAGGGTGGCTGTTGGCTGTGTCTACAGTCTGTACATGGTACAGGATTTCTAGCTTATTTTAGTTCAACTCAAACCGAGATCCTACCCTGCCCAGATGTTCATAGAGATCTTGAGTTTGTGTCGCAGGAGTTCAAGCAATCACAAGGTAACACAATTGCTTATAAACTGAGTGTACAGTGATATTTTATTCAAAGCCCAGACGTTTTACTGTGTTGGTAGACTTGATAGACTCGATAGCGGACGCCCTGGATTTGTCGGCGGTTGCTGGGTATTTCCAGGATTGTTGTGTTTATTTTACCTAAAATTGAAGCTGTTTTGTGTCTTCATGACCCCATTAAAGATGATCATTGCATTGATGCTTGAGATCATTGCTTCAATCAAATGTTGTATATGTTATCAATAGAATCAAAATTATATTCAAACTTGTTCATTGTGTCGATTGTCGATCAGGGCGTACGAATTGGGATGGGTTTGAATGCCGCGATCTCAATGAGAAACCTGTGTCAAAATTTCATCGGTTAGTATATTTTCCAGACGGCACAAAAACTAGAAAGCGGAAGGTCTGGCAGATTATTGCGGAATTGAGATATTTCCTGATCACGATACAGAGTAGAATAGCTAAAGAGACATCGCAGCAGCATGCAGATGCATTTACGATTGAGGAGTCGGCTCGAGAGGAGAATGATGACTATAAGACTGTGACGTGCCTATGCGGAGAATTGCAATCTTTGGTTTTAGAACATAGATCACTGACTCTGTGGTCCCCTCGCGCTAATCGAACAATGGACTGGTCAACAAATGCTGCGATCCATGCCGTCAGTGCTATCTTGTCACCTGATAAAACCCTGTCAAAAACCGTTGAAATTTTGGAAGATCTGTGGATGAAATTTCAGCAAGATTGGCAGTACAGGGATGCTTTGAAGGGCGAGGAGAAAGAGATATTTGATTCTTATAGTCAAGCTATAGCCATCGAGCAAGAAGCTAGATTGGATACTAGTCGCCGCGACGCTGCCAATGGACTTTATAAAGTTTTTGTGACCCAGAAATTTCCAAGAATTTCAGGTCCGGCTTTTCTTTCAACAAGTAGGAAGTCAACAAGACTATTAAAGGTATGAGGCAGGCTTTAAGTTTGGTAGTTCTTTTGTGTCAAATGTACCAGAAGTCAGCATTTTCATCATCCAGCAGAATTTTATTCATCAGATTTCAGATATATATAGCAATAACTGTTGATGCAATTATTGTATATATTACTGTAGCCTACAGTGTACAGTATATAAGTTTTGTCTGTAAATGTGTCTGTGAGTATGTGTGTCATTGTTGATGAAGGAAATTTACGTTTAATGGTGTTGCTTATTTCATCCATCCGTCCCTCTGAGATATCACAGTAGCAGAGGGAATATACACTGAGCAATCACTGTCCTACATGCTATGCAGTATTCGCTGTTAAAAGAAGAAAAATTTTCTTCACTTCACTTTGATTCTAAGGATTGAATTGGTAGCATGCATGCGATAGGCTGCAGAAATCAATATATTTTAAAATGGAATTGCAGAAAATATGATATATGTCATGGGTGGCCAACTTCTGTATGATTGTGAAGTTTTTCAAAGTCTCCGCCTTGATCACATGTACCGCAATGTACCTTCTCCTGACACTTGTACTGCAAACTAGTTTATGTTTCCAGTTAATAGAACACACGAGAAGCGATTTCAAGAAGAGTTCATTTCCTACTTTGAAAATGAAGACTTATAATTACGTCAAACAAATCAGTGAGATGATTTAGACATCATGATTCACAGCAATATGTTGAACCGAATCACGAATGGATGTATTCCGCACATTGCTTGATGTTGTGTGAGCTAAAACCTAAAGCTGTAGGGTATGCTTGAGCCCGCGTCCCCTGGAAATTGGCTTACTATTCTGTAGGGTGGTGTGCCTCTGGTTAGAAACCTATATTCTCTACTACCTTACACTCAGAAAATGCAAGCAATCTAATTGGAAAAGCACGAAAACTGTTATCTCTAACTCCAAATAATTTTTTTATTGATGTAACCTAGTGTCTGCAACTTGAGGTTATCTATATGTATTGCCTGTTTCTTTTCTCTATGTACCGGTAATCACCAGTCGCCACAATTGATATGGTGGCCACCCGTGATATATGCGAATGGGATTCATACTTGCATTGAATTACACACCTCCCTGTTAGTATTTGATGATTTTTAGATTGGAGCTGTATCGCACTGTAGTGGTTGGTGTTTAGTGTTCTTGACCATCTGTAGTGTGATCAATGTCCGACTTGACACTGTCCAAAATTATTTGAGAGTTTGGTTGGATGATTTTTGAAAGTGATCAATAACAAGCGTGATTTAAACTAAATTTCCAGTAACACTGACCTACAATTGCGACTTATTCGCCAGGAACTTGCACCTGACGAGGTCAGACCCGGTAGCAGCGGCGGTAGAAATGGCCCGCCTGGTATGGATCTTGAAAACCTCGAGGAGTTTGCCCACACCCCAGCACCACAAGTGAGTACTCACACCACAGTGTATGAAGATGGAACACAACGCATGATGGAGATAATTATAGCTATATAGACACCATTCTGTGGAATGATGACACATGGCACGTTTTCCAATCATATTACTGGCTGTACAGTCGGCACCTCATGAATATCACCCAGAAGGGTCAGTTTCCAACTGCAAAGGCCTATGTGGTCTTTGTAATGCAACTGTATCGTCAGTGTGTAGTAGCCTACAACTGTTAGTATCGATGCCACGTTCAGTCTGTATACTAGTTTACTTATTGACATCACAGTACATAATTATGGAGCATATTTGTCTCATATTATGAAACAACAGTTGGGATTTGATCTTGTGCCATTTATGATACTTTTTGATCGGTTTTGTGTTAGTGCTTGTGTAATGTGTATACTGTATACACTTTAACATTGTTCTTAAGGGATGTGATAAAACCATTATCGTACTGTGATGCATAATTTGTTTGCAAGTCAGGAGACTTTTTGCTTCTATTCTTTGAAAATACCCGGTTAATATCGGACATAATTCAATCCTTTGTCGTTCAGGGATTCACTGTGAAATGTCGGATAACCAGGGATAAGCGAGGGGTGGACAAACACGCGTACCCCACTTATTACCTTCATTTTGAAAGGGAAGATGGACGAAAGGTATGCCACTCTTTTATTACTCAAGCAGTATGGGGAATACCTTTCTTGTTCCACCGCCTGATTCAACAAAAGTCACGAGGCCAAAGTAAATGCTAGCTTTACAGCATATTAATGGGAATTGTAAATAACTTTAAATCATTTTCTCATGTGATCCTGTTTTCGCAGATATTTTTGCTCGCCGGAAGAAAGCGAAAAAGAAGCAAAACTTCAAACTATCTCATATCCATCGACGCGACTGACCTTTCCAGGGGCGGAGAATCATATATCGGTAAGTAGGCTGTAAAATTTTATCACTTTCTCTTTACACCTTTAGCACATCAGCCGGCTGTGGCAGTCGTTGACTCTATTTTGCCATCTATTCCACCGTCCGAACTGCTGCTTAAATGTGTATACCCTCCCTGTCACGCATAGTAGCGAAGCGACACAAGGTTATGAGATTCTCGTAGCTGAGATCCGTACAGAACTTCTGATGTCAACGTATCTAAGACTGCTTCAAACAATTATGGCTTAATCGAATCTGTCACGTGAGAATGTTGACCCATTTTCACCGTTACTGCTCGTCACATACGTCGCTCGCAGACCCCATTCTGCGATATTTAGCAATTCTATTGTATGTCCAGTCCATTCATACCGATCTCACCATGTTTTGTAGTTTGGAGAAGTATAGGGAAAATGGCATGCGCATAATTGCAGCATACGGCGAAGCCACCGTTCATATCATCACAAATCCATTTTTTTCTGCGCTGGAAAATGCACTTCTGGTCATCCTATAATAATTGACCTATGGTTTCTATTTGCCAGCATGGTCTAACCTAGATCGAGAAATATTTGTGGCTATCATTTTTCAATAACAAAAGCTATCTGCCTCGTACAAAATAAGCAATCTTGTCCTTTCCCTAATACGATCGAATTGCGGGAGCTAAACGTCTATCTCAGTGGTCTGCAACTTGTGGTCTGCGGACTAGTGCCTGTCCACGAGGAGTTTGTTACTGGACCACGGAAAGTTCGTATACTTTTGCAAGTAGAAACGTCCAAATTAAGCGAAGCGAGTACTGGTGATGGCCCTTTCGTTGCAATTCAAAAGTCTTTTTTGCTGTTGAAAAACCAATAGAGGCAGTAGTCGCAGTACTGTTACACAAGCGTTGAGGAACAGTCCGGTATAACTTTTGTGCAGGCAAAGTCCGCTCGAACGTGATCGGTACAAAGTTTACTGTGTACGACCATGGGATTAAGTGGGGTAAACCGGGGGTCGCGGCTGATCGAAGTAACCTACGCGAGGAACTCGTCTCCATCTGTTACGAAACCAACGTGCTAGGATTCAAGGTCGGTTGATACTATTCGCTGATACGTAGCAGCGGTATTAATAATCTCTTTCAATCTACAGGGTCCGAGGAAGATGACTATCGTCATCCCGGGAATGAACGTCGACCACGAGAGGGTTCAATTTAAGCCGTTGGATGTAAGGGATATACAGTACTGAATTATGGATGATCTAATATTGTCGGCGCTATACAGTATTGATGATTTTATGATGGGCTGTCTGTACGGCGAGAAGTTTCCGAGTGAAATTAAGAATAGTGATGCACAAGAACTATGAATACGGGATCATTCAGTGACACATAGAGCGCCACAGATTTAATAAATCTAAATCAGTTGGTGTGACTGATTCCAGTTCCTGGCAAATATTTATGATGCGCTCATAGGTGGAAGTACCCTATCTAGTATTGAGTTTGGAATTCTACGTTTGAAGCTCTGAAGGTTTGACGAATGTCAACTTTTCTTCGAAGTATGAATTTAAAATAGTTATAATGATTTTTCATCCCGCAAAAGATAATTTGACGAATATTACTTTATTCTTTGCGCAAATTAATATCATATTCGTGGCCAGTCAATATGCATCTTTTCTAGTTGAATATGAGGTCATAGTAGGGGGTTAAGGTTGCTCGCGATATTCATCCAAGCCTTTTTGGTGTGTGGTCTTTTCCAAAACTTTTGGAATGCTTTGTTTCAGAATTGCCTGAATTAGTACACCTCGTCGAGAGTTTCAAGTGCTTTGAAATCTGTCAATCATACTTCATAAACCTTAAGACGGCTGCTATCGAGCTGATCTTCCCAATTCTGTCAAGAAGTACATACGTTTCAACAAAGCCCTGTAATTCGTGCGTTGAAACCTTGTAATTCGTGATGGGTTTGTGGGAAGTGAAGATCATTTTGCACTAACATCTTTTTGGTCAATTGGGAATTTCAAGTGCAGTACGTTCCAATCATACAGGGATGTGTCTGGAGGTCTCATACCTCCAAGTACATCTTAGGTAGGCTTCATAACATTCATTTCTCACTTCCATCACTGTTACGCTGGTTGCTTCCTTGGGAACATTTGTCGTCCTCTAACGTGAAGCGACTCTGAGCAGTTTGCTTTACGCGCACCTGGCTCTGATTGTTCATTTGACCGTTGCAAATATGCTATTTTCGTTCTGCAAGTGTCCAGGATTTTAAGCGGTCTATTTTTGCCAGGAAAGAGAAACCATAATTTCACGGTGGCAGAATAAAAACATGGACAATTTGATCGAACTCAGCAATAAGACACCTGTTTGGAATGAAGGTAAGATTGTAACGTAGAAATGGTAGATGATTGTTTAGCCTTAGCTTGACAAGTAGCTGTCGGAATCCTGTTGATGGAGATTTACCAAGCATGCTGGCCAGTAGTTTTGTTATGGACTATGAACCGCGTCAAATAGCCCATATATCACGTGACTGAATTTAATTTCAAAGAGTTCAAAACCGGTCACCTCCGAGTCCGATTAACTGTTATACGACTCTAACTCAATTTCGAGCAAATCTTTTCGTAACTGATTAGTCCTGTGGTTTTCAAAACTTCCATTTTCTAGTTCCGCTTGAAGTATTTTTGTCATATCTCGGTAATTACTCCTTCTATGCATGCTACAGTTGAATTTCACGGCGTTACTTCTACTTCCAATTGAGGAGCCACGCTGACTACTTTGGTCATCTCTCTATTTCGCGTATCGCCAGTGTCAGCCATCTGACGAGACTCTGTGTAATTTGTGTTCCAGAAACTCAATCGTACGTCCTCAACTTCCGAGGTCGGGTCACGCAAGCGTCCGTGAAAAACTTCCAAGTTGTTCACCAGAGCGACGGTAGGTAGACGCCACTTAATAATGCGCCGCATAATCCCGATATGCATATCTCTCTTTCCAGTCGATTACATTGTGATGCAGTTCGGCCGCGTGGCAGACGACGTTTTCACGCTGGACTACAACTATCCCTTGTGTGCGCTGCAAGCGTTTGCGATCGCGCTCTCCAGCTTCGACGGGAAGCTGGCTTGCGAGTGACGGAATCACGCTTTCCGAGTGCCGGGGCTACCGGATTATTTTACTGTCAGCTGCGGAAGATAATCGCCGATCTCATTTTCTTCAATTGTAGTATTATTTGAATGTCTGTAGAACGCGTATTTCTCTCTCCCCAAGTTCAACGGAATCTGTCTGGTCCCGGGTTAGAAACGCGCTGCCGCGCAATGAAATCGCGCTTGTTGATTGGCCGTCTGGATTAGCCATCGCGGGTTGTTATCTTCTCGTCTACCGGCGGAGAGTTGGAACTATCAGGGCTAATGTTGTCTGTAAAATTAGTCTGTTTGGTGGTTGGCCTTATCCTACCTTTCCTCACTGCCGTGTCTGGCGATGCGTATCTGCGTGAACGGAATCACATCTCGGTTATTGTGAACAGAGTGAAGTTTCCACACTTGGTACAGCGATCCGAGTTGAGCATCAATTATAATGATTTGATTTTCTTGTATCCGTAAAAGGAATAATTTTTACTTTTGCATGTCGATATTATTGTTATGGCGTCTTAATATATGGTACTCGACTCTACTTGAAACTTAATACTGGGTTCGCAATCGAATTACTCAGGCCATCGTTTTCGCCAAGCCTTAACTGTTCCCCGAACGACGGTATTGCAGGACTATGTACTTTCAACATTGCCGTTACGCCGACTCAACACATCGATGCAAACGTTAATATTTCAGTATTTTAACTTCTTATTTTCCACCGTCTGTCTGTAACTCTGACTTTGCCGGACACGTAATTCCTATTTATTGCGACATAGAGTATAGTAATATGAATTTTAATCACATCGACAAACCTCTATATTATATGTTTCGCTTTTTATTACCGCGTTGCGCCGCATGTCCGCAATTGGTGCCAGAACTTAGGCATTCGTTTCGTGTCTGTGGGACCGCATTTTGTAGTTTAAGACTTAACGTGCGATATCACTAAATGCTGTCTAAATGGATTGCCGGGCAGGCTGCGGTCAACTGTTTAGCATCTATGTGCTTATACAACATCCTTTTCCTAATACTTTCTTTTAAATGACCTGTATAGACTATTCAACACTGTTTTCTCAATGTTTGTTTTCCTACATGGCCCATCTATTGTAATATATTCGAGCACTTGCATTTACCGGGGAATAGTGAAAGCCTACCAACTAAACAATGTTGTTTCGCTAGTATTCATAAATATGCCCCATCGCGCATGCCGTCGCACGCCATACTATGGTAACTCCCAAAGTAGAGGATGTTGATTTCTGGCATAGCGATGGAGTATAGGAAATATAAATGATATCTATTCCTCGTTAAGAATCAGTAGAATGCAATCGTTACTAAATGTTGATGTTATTTATGGTAGATTTCGCTCGAGAAATAAAGACTGTATTTTCGATGTGAATTGCGCAGAGAACGCCCGGAAATGCATGAGGAAGAGATTTCGCAATGTCATGTTCATTTTCTCGACGAAATTGCATCAGTGTGATATCGGTATCAGTGCAAAAATACTGAAAGTGGACACCGTCTGTGACGTTTAGCTGTCATGCATGTTACATCAATTATGCATCCGTTTGCTCTTGGAGAATGTGAATGGGGCTTGACTACATATCATCTCTAACTCCTGACATACTTGAAACTCAAGAAGATAGCATTTTGAAAGTATTCTTGGGTACATGCGTGTTGTAATATGTATTCGGTGGTTGGTACGTCTGTGTCGATGCGATTCAGTCAGTATCGTGTATTATATTACGATC
The DNA here is from genome assembly GCA_000444245.1 of Botryllus schlosseri. Classification (NCBI taxonomy): domain Eukaryota; kingdom Metazoa; phylum Chordata; class Ascidiacea; order Stolidobranchia; family Styelidae; genus Botryllus; species Botryllus schlosseri. Next base: position 2,841 of record ATSW01002283.1, on the reverse strand, counting down.
GAACTTTGCAGTTGCGTGAGTCACTCATGTGCATTCGAAAGATGTAGTTAGTAAGTAATAAATTACCACCAAAGGAAATGCATAAGTAATAAATTACTAAAGGCAATGCACTGCAGGCGAGCGTTTTATCCTTAGAAAAGGAGAATTCGGAGATTGGCAAAAGGCTATGAGCATACGCAATACTCAGGTCCGAAACAGCGCAAGTCAGCACTGCCATAAAGAAATTGCTGGTCATGGGCCCATAGGGAGTTCAACCCTACGTACAATTCACGAACAATTTCAGACAGGTCGGCAATTTAAGCCATGTTCGATTGTTCGTATCACACTCAGGGCAGAAACGGCACCTCGCCAGCCCACCAGAACGTTGGTTGTGGGTCCCATAGGGTAATAAAGCAAACTTCTGGGTGGAGGGGCGCTTGGGCGTTCTCACTACTACTCGTTTTTTATGGTCGATAGTCAGTGAATATGTGGCCTAAGCGCGAAAAATTTCCAAAGTTCATGATTTGATCGGTCTAGACTATTGGTCTGCACACATATCGCTATGATTTGTTTTTGTCCTCTCTCAGTCCTCGTGATCACATTTACCGGTACAGCTGAGTGAGGTTGCTGTTGTTTTTGATGATATTCGTGGTGTCGGTGGCGGGGAGAGAGCGTAGTGGTAACGATAAGCGCCCACCAACCTGACAGATCCGGTTCGATTCCCGTCGGAGGTTTATCTGGGCTTCTCTTCCCCCGCCGTTGCCGTTCTTACGGCGACAAAAAAAGCCTAGAAAAAGACCCGACGAAAGAAAGCACTCACAAGGAATGGAAAGAACTAGTAGAAAGGGCCGCGGCTTCAAAAAGATCAACATCGAAAGGAACTGTGACATCGGGCAGTCTAGGCCGAGGTGGATGTTAGAGTAAAGGATCGCTACTGATGCGTGTCGTTCGACGTGTGACTTGTTCAGATGAAAATTATTACCCAACGATGTTATGTTATGTTATACTTCATTAGTCATTTTACACCAGACCGATATTCCTTATTATGATTCCGTATTTACCGACTTGAGTGAGGTGCTGTCTTGGAAAATTTTGATCACGTACTAAACAATAATAATGATTAAATATATTCGGGCGAGCCCGTTGCTATCAATATACTTCTTCACCTGTTGTTTCTTCGTGGCCTCATGTCTGCTATAATAGTCAAAAGATATTGAAATTGCTCAAACGTACTGAACAAAAAGACGCACTCCGAATTGGTATTTCTTCACTCTGCTGGATAGTATTTGTCCTGTGGGGTTCAGATTGCCAGGAGAGGAAGATTTGATGCCAGCCATTTATGCGCCTATATGTACCATTATAGACATAAAATATCGAAGTATTCTTTTTTCGCCTGCACCATCCAGATAAGGGCAGTCTTTTTCAGCCAAGTTTTCTCTCAGCCAATCTTTTTGGCAGAATCAGAATCCCATGTTCGCTTGAACTTCATATGCCTTCATAGCGAAAATAATGTGTATTGACACCCAATGGGCCGAAAAGGGTGGTACTCGAAAACCGAACCTAACTCAGAATTATACCGCGGCCATAAATCCTTCGTGCCTACGTGCATACTTTCCTATACGTGCAATCCGTGCATGCATCATTGGATTAAATGTTTTTCTCGGATTCATTTCTGTACATTATGCGTTTTTAAAAATCTATTTTCTATTATTCTCATTTTTTGATAGGGTGTCCATATTTAAATCACGTAAACTAGTGACAATAAAACGTGTGGAAACTGCTTCATGTTATTTTCAGAGGTGGTCAGTAACGAAGTACTTCTACTTTTTCGAAGTACTCAAGTAGTTTTCCTCTACTTCTGGTACTTACTCAAGTAGATATGATTTTTGCTACTTCTACTTCATAATATTTTGTGATTTACTTACTTATACCTTTCGCTATTTTCAGTTTGTCAAGTAGAAGTAGTTCAATCTTCCAATCAAGAAGATAGCCTGAGGAATTTCGGGGCTGTTTTCACGGAGTATCAACATTTAATCTCCATTAAAGTTGAGTAAAGCCCAGAATTTTCGTCACTATTCGCGCGCAGTGGATACGGCGTTACCAGTATGATTTCAGGAAAGTATCGATGAATATAATTTAGGTAGCGGGTTGGCGTGATTCCGTTCACACAGGGATATCTAGAACTAGATATCTAGATATCCCTGAGGTCACACCACATTGTCGCCCTTTGCCCATATGAAATAATTCATCGCANTATATATGGCTCATCATAACGTTTGAAACTGANGTTTCGCAATCTAGCATNNACTTGTCATATCGTAATCTANCATGTCCATGGCGCNTCNTAACCTGGAAAANTGGACTCTGACATTTTTTGTTAGTTTTAGAGCTGTTTCAGCATACCACCTTTGAAACTTTCTGGACTAANGGCATGAAAAACGTGTTCNACTTTTAGAACTNGTATTTATNTTTCATTTTCAATTCCNATAGTATCATATACTTTGAGTTATAATTAATANCAGTTNCTTTGTACTTGATAACATATACATGTATAGAAGCAAGTGTAGTAATGCCTTTAATTTCCGGAAATAAAGCTACACAATATGGCATTTTTACGGTGCACCATATTTTTTATTAACGTTTACTAATCGCGCAAATTGTTTACACCGTATCCTATATACAACTTCTCCGTATTGCTCTTCGACTAAACTACGGACCTTATAATATGGGGGATGGCGCCATATATCATGCTATTTTCTAAAACGTGCTGTTCGAGAAAACAGGATAAGTATCGCATTTCCATATCAATCCTATCATTTTCATCCCATGATGTGGACGAATGCTTATGCTATCGAAAATTGG
>ATSW01002280.1:0-18893 GCA_000444245.1 Botryllus schlosseri | reverse complement strand
GTCTCAGCCCAGTTTTTATCTTTCTCTTCAACTTTCATGCCAAAGTACAGTTAATAAGTATAAAAAACCTTACTTCTATCTATATTTTGTACTTGACTTGTTTCAAACTGACATACAGACCACAGATATACCAAAGATTGCTAGCAGGCAGATTACATTTGTAATGATGAGATAATATTCACCAGATCCACAATCAGTGCATTAACAGAACAAACGAAAAGGAATTTGAGATTGCTTGATGTAGCTAATACTAACTGATACTGAGAATATGATTGTTACTAACAACCAACTATTATGAATTGAATGTTGGATCTATGTGATGTCACAGTAGATAGGAAATTCAATAAAGGAGCTTGAAAAACGTGGTGGGGGGAGTTTAAAAAGCGTTAAATGACATTTTAAACGACACTTGACGCAAAGAATGCGGGAAACATGTTTTATCAAGGAATATGGTATAGGAGGTATCAAAAAATCAGCTCAATTAAATTTTTGTTACATGGTGTTATTACACCAGAAGAGCATTTGATTCGAAGATGTTCAGCAAAGTGTTACAGTTGCGCCATGCCCAGGGAAAATTGTAACAAGGTCATTAATAAACTACAAATATTTACAAAAATAAGTCGGAATACAGAAACATCAATATTGGATACATGTAATATTGTAAAAACCAAGAAAAAAGAATTTGAAACGTTTATGGGCCACGACACGTCAATATTACGACATCAGAATGCAGCATAATAGCAGAATACATTCTTCATGGCCAAGTTTATATTAATATAACTCAAATATTCTAGACAGGATAATATTGACTTACATGTCGTGAATCCCGTATTTCCGCAATTAATCCTAGACTTCGGGCTTCAACTAAGCCCAAAGTCAGTATGGTAGGAGAATAAGAGTAATAGCTGACTCACGTGCATTAAAATTATCAAGGATATTCCTTAATCGTACTAGCGGCCAGGTCAGCTGTTAAATCCGTCCCGTATTAGAATTGTCCCCGGTGATCAGCGCCGGGGCTTCTCGCCTTCAACAACATTCCGGAAAGTCCGGAAATGCGGGTGCGATTTTCAGGATTTGGCCTTGATTTCTTTAGGCTACTGGCGACGCGCTGTACAGTACTACAAATCATGTCAGAGTATAGAAACGGGTTTAAAGCGCTATTGATCGGAAGAAATATAATCGCTGATATCTGATACATGAAAGGCTGTATTCGGTAGCCTGCCAGCGACACCATGGTGGTCATGCACAGCGGTACCCAGCACAGGAAGTCGGTGACTATCAGCCGGCTTATGCGGCGCCATAATACGCGGTCTTTTCGGGAGCGAGCTTCGTTGGAGTTTGAAGCTGAGCTTCTGTTGCGACCTGGATGGGAATGAATACGTTTAACGTTGACCAACCATAACTTTAACCCACTGGTTCAAATTTCGCCGACTGTAATGGTCCGTGGTGTTGTGTCACGAGCTCACATGTCCACGGATCTATATTAACTAATTATATCTATTTATGTTATAAATGTGAATAGGATTTTTGATTGGTTTCATAAATAAATACGGGTCCTTCTAAAGCCGAATTTTGATTATATTTGAACTTAAGGTCAGTCGGAACCAGAGGTGGTTAGTAACGGATTACTTTTATTTTTTCCGAGTACTCAGGTAGGTGTTGTCTATTTTCACTGCTTAGTAACATTTGCATCACTCTTATCACAAGCACCCTTTATGAGAGAGACTGAATATATTTTCTACCAATTCTCTCGATTTGTACTGTCATTACCTTATTAGTCATTTTTCGTAAGTCGCAACGTATCATATAAAAAGAGGAAGTGAAAGCAGTCTTACACTTAAGTATGAAGTACAAGTCTAAATCTACATCATTAACAAAAAGTGGAAGTAGACTTCTTCGTTACCGACCGCATCTGGTTAAAGTAACTGTGGATTGCAATTTCGACTTACCACTGCTCCGTCTGACATTGTACATGTATATCGCCGAATACGTGAACAGGATGTATATAAATGCTACAAAGTCGAATAGTACAACGACAGCGGTATACTCCCAGCCGCTATCCCCCACTTTCGGAAACAACCTGCAATGTTCAATTCCATAATAGTATCGATGGTCAAACTAGTCAGCGTTAGTACTGAACCAGAATAACGAAAAAAAAACCTGAAGTTCTACCTGATTACAAGTAGAGATCGGCAGATACTGATTTTTGCAGCCCGATACCGAAACCGATTATCGACGCACTCACAAGGCCGATAACCAAAACATAGGTCGATAATAATATGGAAGGAGCAGAGAGTCATTTCGCCTAAAATATTTTATATTAGGCAAGATGGCACTTGTAGATGCCACGGAAAGTTTAACAACAAACGAACAGAGTGAAATTAAAAAGAATTATTGCTGAATTGTGCACATTCATTGAAATTTAGGTTAACCCAAAAAGCAGAACGTGGTACAGAATTGCAGATCAGTCCAGTAGAGGTGGATTATAATGCAGAAAGCACAGTTTCCCTGCATAATCACCCAGTTGAACCTGTTCTGCAAGGGTAAATCTGTCACCTATCGCCCCTGTCACCTATCGATTTCTTGAGATTAAGAACACGGAGCATTGAATTTCCAATATTTCCTATTTTGTTTGATAAAAAATATCGACCGTGATATCGGCTATCATATGCCGATATCGGTAATCGGGAAAGTTCCAAATATCAGCCTCAATAATCGGCCAGGTCTATAATCAGTCGACTTCTAATAACAAGTAGAAGTAGCACGTTCAAACTATACTCAAGTAAATATTTTAAAACATATTTGGTTGAAGGTTCTCATTGTTTTAGCACATCGGTGGCAGTACTTTCGAAATTACAAGATGCATCTTCGCGACTAACGCATATGAACTAAAGACACTCCAAATAGTTGCAGATTTTGAAATGTATTTCGTGATGTCATTCGTTTTTTAGGTAAAAAATATTCTCCCTACTGATGGCACTACCAATAAGCAGGATCTTCGAACATATATTCTGACAACATGATACATGGACTATTTCTCGAGCTTCTTATGACAATTTCAGCCGCAAAAGCGATGCAAACACATCACAAAACTGCAGTTTACTGTTCAAAATCCAACTCATAAACAGTAAGTAGTTTAACCTGCAAACTGGTGAAGTAGAAGTGGAAGTACTGTAATAACAGTTGAGTAAGCAATGCTGGTCGGCAGGACCTACTGGAGCAGTCAAAACAAAATTAGAAGTACTTATAGCTATACTGCCACCTGCTGTGGTTGTCAAACGTAACTTCATCATACCTCGGCAAGCAAACGCTGTCCGCAGAGTAGTAGCCGTACCACTTGTTGACCAAGTCCGCTTCGTCACGTTTACCGCACACGTCCGAAAACAACTCGCAAAATTTCGCAACCAAATTCGGCCACCCGAACCCGCCAAAGCTGATGGCCATTTTATTCGCAGCGTTCCAAGCCTCGTAAACAAAGCTCCCAAACGCATCCTTCTCGATTATGAAGGAAGTAAAATGGCTGAGCCTCGCCACAGGCTGGATCGCAAAAGCCATACTGTTGTTCCGCAGCGGGAATAAAGCCACGAAGAGTGGCGGCAACCAGCACAGCAGCAGCACTACGGCAACGACGTATGTAACTTTGACCCGTTCGGACTTGAACGGCCTTCGTATGCTATAGAAGCGGTATGATGCCATCATCACCATGATCATGACAGAGGCTTGGCTTGACAGCATCGCAAGCGCGCCTATTCCAGAACATAGAGAATTAGACCTCCACTCTTGCCACTTGGCGCAGTAAATGTCTTTGTACTGAAAGTATAGTAGCATTTCGTTAATGTCCGATTTGGTCAAAGTCTCGGGGATTTGTACCCGATTACTGAACCCCATTATGCGAAAAAGGGTTCCACGAATGGATCATGGGGAGCAAGTCGACTTACCGCATTGCTCGAAGACCGCGATATGGACGATGACTTACCCGAATGGGTGACAAAGCCCCGAAGGCTCCGACGCGAATTATGGATTTAGCTTGGCCCATCCATTTGCAGAACCAAATCGAATAAGGCATGCTTAGAGGACTATGGCATTTGCATGGTGTGTTATGAGGGCCTGTGACCGAATTAGCGCATCACCGTATACTGCACTAGGCCTTTGTAACCAATAAACCTTTGAGTTTGAAGTAACGCCTTTTTTACACAATTACAAGAATAAGTAGCGATTACCAAGACATGCGAAAACTCATATCTCATGTTCTATAAGTTTTATGTTCTGAGTTACCATTTTATTCACTACTGCAGTTATCGATGGTAAGCTAGTTGCCAAACCTTACTGGGATGTCCGTGGTCTAACATCAACACTCCTTGCCTAACTATTAGTCACCCAAGATAGAGCTATAGAGGGAAATGCCATGTCTGGTTATTTTTCGTATATGCATGGTTTGGCACCAGGCTATTAGCGCGCCTTTTGTAGGGATTTTCGGAATCTTTTCAGTTCACAAGAAATTTGTTAAATATTACGTACAATAAACGATTGCTTTGGTGCGAACGCTATTGAAATTTATGCCCGTCGCGACCCATGTTAAGAGAAGCACTGTATATGCTCTATTTCTATAATATACTATGGTCAATGGTCATGGTCAATCTGGAGGGTCAGCAAGTACGGCACATTTTGCCATGTTGCTATCTCAAAACCTGGAGCTATCAGATTTCAAGTTGATATTCGACACATCAACCCCCAAATTAGTCAACATAGGCCTTATCCGTTTCAGAAGATAATTGGCTGTTAATCAGTGTACTAGCACGTGTGAGTTGAGATAAACTTCGATGGGCATAAAGCTGTGATTGATACGTAAAATCAGCAATTAATTGCTTCTTAGTTGTACTCACTTTCATAGCTTTGATGCCCAGTATCAAAAGATAAATTCCCATGAGGAAATCGGCTATCGCCAGGTTTAGCACCAGGATCTTGTTGCAAATACCGACCCTCGACCGGTTTGTTGTTCTCGTGCCGCGCAGTTCCATTAAGCATGCGCGTATCACAATCGTATTGCCCAGAATCGCCAGCAACGCTAACACCCATGTGCCGACGAGGAAGAATGAATTCTTCATCATGTTTTGACCTGTTTAAACAACAAGGTATTTGGGTTACAAATGTAAATATCGAGCATTTCAGATAAGTGCTCACATCTCTTCATGATAATTCAAACTATGTAGTAAGGAAAATGACCTGGAATTATTACACTGGTCAACACATATTTTTAGGCAGACAAAGTAACAGTGTTTTTAGGGGTTCTGAAGGGTACTAATTCCGAATATGACCTTAGTTTTTTCAATTTGGCTCTCGTTGTGGATATAACCCATGGGGCTATTTTGACCAAAATCTCCCATTTTCACGGTAATGGCTAGAGAGACAATCGGCTCAGTCAATCTACTTGTTATTTGTACACACAGAAGACTCTTTTAAAGCAAGATACAGCAACAGCACTATATTTAGGGGTAATAGATTTATCATAGTTACAGATGTTCATGGATATCATGTACATAAATAAACTCCAGTCATGCACATAAGTAATTACCTAGATACTCAAATAACGTGGCATTAATTAAATCAGTTTTACGTCAACCCCCTATTGTAAATTTGAAATAATCAGTTGGAATATAATATTATTGATGTATTTTAAATCAAAATTGTTTTTGTAAGATTTTCGCATGTAAGCTATTTAGTGCAGTTTCTTGAAAGCTTCCGGCAATGGTCTGACATAATATGTTCAATTGTTCATCTCATCTGCCCTGATATCTTTCTTTTGTTGTTCTGATGTCTTGGTAGAGCCTCTCCCATTGCAAATCAACAAGATGATCGGGAAATATATCAAGATTTCTGAACAGGAAGTGAACTTTTATGCTCATGTTTGTGCTCAAGTGTTCGAAATGCAGATACGAATTTTCGGACCAACTGTTTGTGGTTGGGTGCTTTATGAGCATCTAAAAAGTTTTATTTAGTACATCTTAGGAGAAATTACATGCAGTGAACTCCTTCATAATGTGAAATTGGAATCTTTCGTCGGTATTCGAATATACCACATACCAGATTTAAGCTTCTCGTATGATGTGGTTACTAGGTATACCCACTTTGTTGCCCCAGCGGAAAATTATCCATTTACCAGTCAAAAGAAAGGAGACACATATGAGTATTGTAGTTAAGCCTTCATAGGACAAATTTTATAGTTTTATACTCCACTTTGTTCTTGGTAGAATGACCAATTGATCCAGGAGAATATGTATTTCCGTTGGGCAAAAGTACAATTTTCAGCCTTGACAAACTGCTTTTTTGACCAACAAATATTTCGCATCATGTCATGTTAATATTGATAGAATGACTGAGAATGACATGAGGGTTCTTCATAGTCAGTTAGTTATTTATGCGCAATATAAAATTAGAAAAAACTACGATTTTCTTCCTACCAAGTGAAATATTTAGGGGTAAATACAGAAATTTTGGGCTTCTTCGGGGTATAAATATCTTCTGACAAAGAGCCAATTTGACAAAACTAATGTGATATTCGTAATCAGCAACCTCAAAAACCCCAGAAATGGCTCTCAGATGTTCTGCATAATTTTTTTTCTTCATTTTGTTGACCAGTTATGGTCAGTAATGAACTATACTTCTACATTTTCGGAGTTCTGAAGTTTGTTTTGCCTAATTGAACTTCTTACTCAAGTAGTTATGTTTTCACACTAGTCCGAATTTTACTTCACTGTTTTCAAAGCAATTTGGATTTTTGATTTTCGGATTCGGAAATTGTAATTGTAAATGTTGTTGTTGTTGGTATTGAATTTTTGGTGCTCGGTAGCAATGGCCTTGTGCACCAGCAGGTTCATCAGTTATATATGCAATATTCCATTGAATCTCTCTTCCGTACAACAAAACAAATTATGTTGCCGAGGAAATCGTGGCGGGATGGGTCCGTATGTTATCTATGAAGAAAGGCACGCCGTGGGCCCGAGCTGCGCCTTCCAGTTAATCCCGTTCGCATGAATATTTTGGGCAATGGATGAGGAAATGTTTCACAGTTTCTTATCGCTGGCAAGTACGAAATAGCCCGTTTTCGTGGCTTCGTTGCTTTCGGGACATGTCTGTATGACTCCTGTAAGAGGAATTTCATAATAACTGTTCCAAATGGCCCCGCTATCATGGTAACATAATATATTTTCGAATATATTTGCAGTGTGAATAATCATTACCATATAGTCGCGAAAATGTACACTGTCATTTCCGAAAGTATCCAACTACAATTGACTGCTAAAAGTATGCGACCCCTACACCGAATTTACTTTTTGAAACAATTTACTAGGGTTCTTCCAAGTTTGTCATTTTATACTTCCACTTTAAGTAGTTGTGACGTGTCTTGAAAACCGCTACTTCTACTTGTAATTGAGTTGAAATTACCGGTGTTACTTCTACTTTTACTCGAGTACCAATTACGCTGACCCATTCATTCGCCTCTTATTATAACAGCAGTAAAATTTATAACGAATCGTTCCTTGCACTGTATAAGTCATCAATATACCTATCAATATATTCTTTTCAGTTATTAGATGGTCTGAATCCTAACCTGTTTATTATAATACACACCACTATATCCATCATTATTCAAGAGAGTGCTCCTTAACCTTAGCTCCAGCAACCCCCCATCCAGGTTGCGATTTTGTTTCGAAGAGAGCAGAAACGATCAGGGGCGATATGTGGGCGCCGGGCCCAGGCGGGCGTTATATGGGGCGCTAAAGAGAAATCGGAAGCACACACAATTATTATATCGTTAATTAGTCGATTGGTCCTCAGCCGCGATTCACGGGCGGGAGTAAAGGATCGCTGGGAGGATAAAAAGGTTAAAAGTCACTGATTTAAGACATATGGCGGTACAAATCTGTCTGACATGTAAATCAATAGAGGCGTTCTTTCAGATGATTATGATACGGTTCATGTACTGCAGGCGTTCACAAACTGGGGTGAGCGAAACAATTTAAGGTGCACATACGTCCGAGAACCACTGCTATAGCCCAGACTTCAACAATTAAATAAATTTCAGTTTTTCCAAATTGGATGTGGATGAAAATTATTGCTACACATTTTATTCAAAATGAGATTAGAATTAGAATTATACTGAATTCGCGGAAACCTGGACATTTACTCAAGTTCCGTTCATATCAAATCATAACTCAATGTCATGAGCACGAGAACAGCAAATGTCTGAACAGCAAACTTGGCTCGTTTCGCGATATACAGTTATCCTGCAGTATTTGCAGTAACGTGACTGACGGTCTGTCTAATACGAGACTTTATACGACCAAGCGCCTAAGCTAAGCACCTACGATGTCGTCACACCCTAGTGGCGCCATAGAGCTACCACTACAGTATTCACAGGAAGTGAGAAATTAGACTAGAATTACATTTAGAGCATAGAAACATTTCACAAATTAGAGTGCAATTATATTACCGGAATTTCACTCTAATTAGTCTAATTAGACAACACGAATTATGTATTTATCCAAATCTGCTATATCTTATTTTAGACCTATTTCAGACCAGTGTCATCTGTTTATGATGAAGGTTACTTGATTAGTCGGTATTGCAATCAGTGTTTTTCTTAGCGTGTACCTATTGTTTATGGCCTGGGGTATGGAGACTTCGCCTGCCGGAAGTTTGACTGATCACACTGTAGAGGCCCGAGGTCAACGTTTCGGGTACGAACTGCTGTTTGGGTCCTGATTCTAGCTGCAATTCGCGATAGCATGGTGTATAATAGGATGGCTATGGTGTCAGATCCAAATGTTGAGTAAACATTTGCGAAATAACGATAAAATAAGAAAGTGAACATAAAATTCTGCCTACAATAGAGATATTGCGGCAAATAACGACTCGGTTATGATCTATATCAGTAGCCGTTGATTTTGAATGCTTCGATGTGGATATCGTCATGTTCCATTTAACTATAGTACAGCATTTCAAATCTTCGTCCGGTGTACGTAAATAGGCCTACTGCTCGTCAAGCAGCAACGGACAAACTGCATTTAACTAAGTATACTCAAAAATCCATAACACGGTACTATATGAAACTAGGCCAAGTGGTGATAATTATCATGCTGCGAGGTAGTGGCTTCTGAGTGTATTGATAACCCGATAAAAGGCATTGCGGGTGTTATTCCCTACAATCACACAACTACATGTACATTGCACAATGTACATCGAATATCTATTTACTACTTTTGGATAATTCGCTACGCAATGACGAGCAAATCCAATACCTGTCGCATAATAATGGAAAAAAAAATTTAAAATCCAACGTTTTTGCCATCAATTACCTGATATAATATCGTATTGTTTAAGAATATTCACTGTTCGGTTCATGTCATATAGTCCTTGTACAAATAAGAAGTAATCGTTCATTCACAAAGAAATCGATTTGCTATGTGAAATAGTCGATTACGATTACTTCGGATTTTTTTTTTGAATGTAATCGATTGTGATTACGATTACTTGAAAATGCTGTAATCGTCGTAATCGGTTACGATTACTAATCACGATTACCCCGCGTCTGGTTGCTACTAACTAGAATAAAACCACTACGATCTGTGACGCAATGTATAAATGTAATAAACTACATATAAATGCTTAATAATAATGTCTTGAAGTGAAAGGCAAGAGCATGAGGTAATATATTGGAATCGATTCACTGGTCCGGCCCGCGAGCGTTTTGAAGGTTTAAATCCGGCCCGCGACACAATTTGAGTTTGACACCCCTGGGCTAGAGTTGCGGCAATTGTTTGCTGATTATGACGACAAATCGGGCTGGATCGGTGCATTTCCCGATCAACGTTCTCGAAGCCTTTGAAGGAAAGAATGAATTTCAATCTCACGAATACACAATAACGCCCTATCGGATATCATAGTTCAGTCGATATGACTGTGACGAAAATCTGGCTGACTAATTATTGTAAGCAAGGCAAAATGGCTGTGGCGCTTCTGGGAGCAAAACAATTTAATTTGGAGGAGGATAATGTGAATTTACGATCCTAATCTTGAGAATATAACGTGTTTGGAATATTTGGAAAATTGAATACGAAAGGGTAACCTTTAGAACGTCTTCGCGGCCCACCTAAAATAGCTTCGCGGCCCACCNGTAGGGAAGAACTGGTTTATGNGACTGGTCAGGTAGGGTAATGTCGTATCCAGCAGCGTNAAAAATGCGCGGNGAGTCTTCTGCGCNCTCCCTTACTTACAGTTGTGAGCCAAGTTTTTCAAGTANAAACGATTGTGCATGATGAANGGCACCTATCGTGGCAGACTTTNCTTTGAAGATGATTGATCCGTNTGNATTTCCAAAACACTTCTATGAATNTATCAACTCACCANACATACATACTCNATACGCCGCAGATATTATGAAAGGGTACGCAGCTAANAAGTTTTGAGAACCNCTGANTTACAGGNAAANGCGCAGTATGGCAATATTTAGACTTCTATAAAATNCTNCCGNNAGTTTNNTAGGTTAANTAAAATACCTACTTACGTNCTCTGAAAAACTAGATTGTAGAACTTGGTTGTCGACCACCTTCGTTAATNACATCAAATTATTGNGTCNCNTACTCACCGCTGGAGAAACTGTCTTCGCTGTAATCACACTCGTCCTCGCCNAATTCGCAATCCAACTTGCCGTCTCCAAATTTANCCGGATAGCANTCCGGGCGGCTTATAGTCGTAGCAGTAACGCCTGTCGGGACAACCGACTTCGTCCGCGTCGTTATCGCAGTCTAGTACCATGTTGCATCTACAGATCAAGTGTTATACCCACGTTGAATTCTATAGCTCCTTTCAATAGTAAACGCGTGGGCAACATTTTTTCTGAAGGCGACTAAAATGTGAGTTGCTTGCTGAGTTGGTCAGTAACAGAGTCTGTTTACTTTTTCAGAATACTACTTTTGTTTTTTCTACTTGCATACCTTACTCAAGTGGTTATGTGTTTGAGACTATACTTCCACTTCTACTTGAACAGTTTTCAGGCAAAACTATTTAATTTTTACTTATCAGATTTTGAAAAGTAGACAGTTTTAGCATGAGTTTGCTGCACGAACGAGAGAAACTTGTCAGATGAATCGCATCAAATAGTTTCTGTATCACAGTAACTGAAAATATTTTTGAAGATAATTGTATACACCTTTCGATCAAATGTAATTTTTGTAAGTATACCAACTAGCGCAGTGGTTCTCGAACGCCGGTCCGCCAGATATATTAGTATTTTATACATTAATTTCAAGATGCAATTCGATTTGACTTGAAGTTCAAGCAGTCTCCGATGACGAAATGCGAGCGATAACTTCGAGCTGAATCACTAAACAGCTTGCACGATGATTCGTCCGTTTTGTGAATTATATGTCTCGTGGTTGTGGGAAATAGGCACGATAGCACGACAAGGTGTTTGGCCCGACTCCAAAACGCATCTTTTCTCGATTTGTCGAAGAGTACAATATTGTTCGAGTTGGCGCAGTCAGATAATTCACGGTTTCGGTTTATCCACGGCACGAAAGACAGTAATCAGGATTCGGCAGTAGCGCGTTTATCGGGGCAGGGCAATTTTACATCGACTCAACAGACACACTACCGATAAATTATATGAATACGATCATGAACATGTTTAAATATAAACAAAACACACAACATGTCCCTCTCTATTACCATACTTGCAAAAAACGGTTGCACCTACTTTACATTTTGGGCTGACCACAATTTTTGAAGGTCCGTCGGTCCGACAAATACTTTTTATTGGGGTTGAGAACCATTGAGCTAGAGTACTTTTCCGACCCTCCCATTTAAAGAAGTTGTGAGATGTATTGAAAATCGCAACTTCTACTTGTAATTGAGTATAACTTTACGGCATTACTTATACTTATAGATTACGTTAGTTCAATAGTCACGCTGACAACTTAAACCGCCTCTGGCAGATTTGGACAGCTAGAGAATTTTCAGCTTTTCCGAATTAGATTAAAATTAGAATTAGAGCTACACATTTGTTTCGAATTAAATTAGAATTAGTATTAGAGCTACACAGCGTTTTCCAAATTAGACTAGAATTATAATTAGATCTACACAAGTTTTTCCAAATTAGATTAGAATTAGAATTAGAGCTACACAAATTTTTCCAAATTAGATTAGAATTATTATTACTGAATTCACAAAAACTTGGAAATTGAATGAAATTGTGAATGGGAAATAAATACGGCAAAGTCAGTTCATATCAAATCACATTGCATTCCCATGCCCATGAGAATGGTTAACATCTGTACACCAAGCTTGGCTCGTTTTGTACTAAAACTGGGATCACCGCAATCGCAGCCGACTTTCTGATTATGTTTCAAAATAAGATATTCGCCTGTGCCCAACAACACTATTCCACACTAGCTGAAGCGGCTTCGCCTATGGCAACAGCACTCCATCGACGGAGGGTCAGCTGATATCTATAAGTAATAACCATATTGCCTTGACATACAATGGCCCAGACACTGCCAAGACCGAGACGCTTAGGAAACGGCATAGGACGGCCCCACAAGATCAATCTTTAGGACGAGATAGTCTTTCAGCTAGTAATATGTCTGCCATGTCTGGCTAGCCCCAATATCGATTCATTAGTCGCTGGAAAGCGTTGTCGGGTATCGTGCGCAGCTCATAGTTCAATATAAAATGGCGTTTATGATCATGATATTTCTTGGTGTATTTGAACTACTTTATTAGAATATTACTTCCTTTGTGGTAACCATGATCGCACATGTTAGTCATCACGGCGTTGTACTAACGTAAAGTTTTAATAACTAGAATGTTGTTCGCAGACTACAAGCTAGTGGAAGCTACTATGCTAACGGGTTATTAATCGTCACAATAACCACTGTGACTTTACAGTGTAAGTAAGGCGACAGCGGCTTGGATTTCCCTGCGCGAGAGGGGTATTCTTGTTAACCTGCTGCAAAATGCCGCGGACAAAGAGGCATTTTCAGGAAAGCAATATATTGGATAAAATTAAAATTAGAGCTCAAGAGCATTTGACAAATTAGATTAGAATTAGAATCAGAGCTTAAGAGCATTTCACAAATTATATTAGAAATAGAATTAGAGCCTATAGAACCATTTCACAAATTAGATAAGAATTAGATTACTGGCATTTCGCTCTAATTTAGTGAAATTAGAAAACTAGAATTTTCTAGTTGTCCAAGTCTGGCCTCTGGCATATATCAACGGGGTTATTACGTAACTCATTACTACATCTAGCCCTCCGTACACAACCGATATCAGTGACTATCAGTGACGATGTAAAGTCAAAAATTCAGCATGTAGCAGGAACTCACCTCTCGAGTTTATCATACGTGGAGTTATAGGAATCGTTTCCGCACGCTATCCTATCGCATCCGACCTCGTCTGTGGCATTAATGCAATCAACAACACCGTCGCATACGTAGAAATTATTGGATTCGTCTTCCATCTTCGCGCGAGCTGCTTCATCGACGGGCATGCAGTTATGTGTGCCAAGCAAAATATGTCCACAGAATTCCGGCGTTTCTTCACATTCCGCCCTGCATTCATCATCCAAATACGTGCCACATCTTGGACGTTTATCGCATTTAGTCACTTCGATATCCTTCAATCCGTCAGGAGAACACGTAAAAAAGCTTTGTCGTTCAGAAGTTGTGTTTATACATTTCGGACAGTCTTTCAAAACAAGTCCATTGATGTCTGTGAATTGGGATTTGGGATGGCAACTGTATCCAACTGAACTGTTACCCCAAGAAATTTGATCACTGTTGCAGTTGCTCTGACTCTCGCAAAAGGCGACAGTTTCGTTTGATTTGTGACGACACAGGCATTCATCGCTCAAATCCAGACAGTCCACTCTACCGTCACAGACCTGGTTGTTGTTGATGATCATGCCGTCTAAACATTGGAAGCATTTCTCTATGTCTAGCGTGCCGTTGTTCTTGAAACAAATGTCGCGTTTATTCGGACAAATGGAATACACAACCAAAGTTGGATCATTTGCATCCCGCCATCGGTCAATAAGGTCACGAGGCAGCGTGCATCGCTGTCCGTTTACTTCTGGTGTTTTGTAGAACGTTTGTAACGGACACTTGAACCCGACTTGTTGCCTAGGCTCGTCTTGGCCCTCGGCGCATGATCGAGCCCCGTCGCAAAAGTCTGTGAAATCTTTATCGCGGTTTTCATGCTCTCTGCACTTGCCACCGATGTACACGGTCGTGTTGTCGCATTTCATAACGCTCTGGAACCTGACGTCCGGCGAACAGTTGAGTTCGTCGTCGTTCAGGTCGATAGTGCAATCGCAGGGCTGAACGAATCATAAGGCGTTGAATGAATGAAGGAAAGATACATCGGTAACAACATACATGTAGGTTAACTCAATAGCAAAGATAGAAACTCTAATTAAATGAGAAACTTTATGCTATCTTTTTCGATATTGAACGTTTTATACATGGTTCAGTTGGAGTTTATACAAGACGAAGTCTTGGTAAAACTTTCAACCTGATTTTGATTGTTGGATTTCTCTTGAAAGAAATGCGACTTTGTAGTTTGTTAGACTTCATCGTACTACGAAATCGTACTGTCAAACTTTTGTTTTCTTAGGTTTCACATAAAACCGGTCCAAACAAGTGGCATAGGGCAACTTTTAAAAGGTTTGGCAACATTTTCGGCATCATGACGTAGGTAAGGAGAAGAGGCCATGAGCTACACGCACAGGACCGTAAGAGCACTTCGTCAGCTCCCCACAAAACGGTGGCATTGGACCTCCATACGGTGATAAATGAAACGAAATGCTTATCTCTATATATTATGTGTTTTATTTTCTTGGCGGAGGGTTACCCATATTAATACCATGACCGCTAGCAACATCCGGTACTTCACCTTATCAAATCCTGGGAAATAATAAGATGACGTTGTTTCTTCATAATCGTATAAATTTGCGCTTCCATCATCTGCGATCCTATCATCGGTCGCGGCGTGATAATTCGAGTCATAATAGTCTTCCGGTAAAAATGCAGCTAAGTTATTTTCATCTCGTTCTCCGGAACTTTGCGAACTCGCACACCATGCTGTCAAATCTGCAATAATGACTAGGTGAGTCCATCCTTTAATGGGGCTTTCTTGTGCTAGATGCAGTGCTTTCCAACATTTTTCGACTCGTCGCCCCATTATCAAGCTCGACACAAATTTTCGCCCGTCCCGTCCCGTCCAAAAGAGGATATATGAACGGGACATTTATTCACCTAACTCTGATCGCTGGTGACAGGAATAAAAAATAGATCGTTTTTCCGAGACGGTGCTCGGAAAACCGGTTTCCGCGACTACTTTCCGCTTGATCGACTTCTCTTTTAGTAAAGTGTCGCGTCATATGCAGCATAAGCCGTCTTCTCGTGTATTTTTGACCGTATCAAGTGAATTTATCTCACTGGACGTTTAAATAGTTTCGTCACTATCGCTTCCTTATTTGCCCCTTGGTTCTCAAAAGCGCCCACTGGGGGCGATATCACCCACGTTGGGTACCACACCACCACTGCGCTAGAAACCAACTGCCATGACCCTTGGGCCTACAGGATTTCACCCATCGTAAGCAGGCGGTATTTTTTAATCGTGTTATAGCGGTCGGGCGAAGTAAAACGAATAGGCGAGGTCTACCGTGACGGGCCCGCGTAATAGTCATAACACGAATCGCAAACTGCGTTCAATTTTCGTCTGGAGGATGCTAATAATGTGCATTGCAATGTGTATACACCTAAAAATTAATGCTATTTCGTAGCGACCCGCATATATATATATATACCAGTGATTCCCAACCGCGGCCCCGAGGGCTGCATGCGGCCCGCAGATAGCCTTCCTGCGCCCCCACAAAATATTAAGAAATCGAGTATTGACAAAAAATAAAATTTTATATTTATAAAATGCACGAACTTGGCTTGGAGTCTTGGAGTCAGGAGTTTTTAATTAGGATTGCAGGAAAGTCGTGAGTAGACTGCTAACGTTACGTCGCAGCTCTTTCAATGCAATGTGCCCTAACTTTCCAGTAGAACGAGCAGTAGCTATAGATATAGGTATGAACAAGACCATAACTGGGGCACGCCACACCCTCCAATTGGGTGGGGGGGGCGAGCTCGAAGGGGCTCAAAATTATTTAAGCATAAATTATGGAGTATTTTTTGAAAATATGTGCATCTTTTTACTCTAGGCGTGATTTCATGCTGCCAAATATCTTGACTTTTGGGTACTCATCCCCCCCCAAAATATATTTATCGAAATGGGCATATCGGCGTTTGCCATTACCGCGTCACGACGCACCAAGACATCTTAAGTTTTACGCCATGTAACATGCGACTCCAAGAAGTGTGTCAGAATGATTGGCAGCGAGAAAACCTTGGCCGAAAAGGCCTGCCCTTATGCTGACCGAAGCTTCGTTATATATACAAAATACTGTCTTGGCAATCTGAACCTCACAAGACACATATCATCCCGCAGGGACAAATTAAATTCCAGTGAAGAAATACCAATTTGAAATAGTGTGCGCCTCTTAGTTTAGTAGCCTACGTTTGGGCTATTCTGTATTTTTTGATATAGCAGACAGGAGGTCACGAAATAACATCATATTATGGGGTCATACCAACGGGTTCTACAGTGTCCAAGACACCTCACTTATCTCTACCGGTAAATATGATTACGTGAGCAGCGAGGACAAGAAATTGATAGCAATATATATGCAATTCCCAATGATATTGACCGATTATATCACAAATTATCGAAAATTTTGCGCTTCGCGCTGGCTCACTTAACGGTAGGCTACAGCTAATTTCGTGGTAAAAGCGAACAAGGTGATAGGTGTAGGTTTTTCACCCTTTGGGAGCTCAAGACCGAAGTATATTGGGGGAGAGGGGGGCTCACGAAGTGCTCTTTCGTTCCTGCCAACGGATATACGCCCGGAGATGTTTAATTATTATTGAGGGGTCCCACCTTTTCAAGCACACCTCCCTCGGCTGTACCTGTAAAACTGATTACGTGAGCTGAGAGAGGATAAAAATTGATAGCAATTTATATGCGATTCCCGGTCATATTGACCGATTCAATTATAAACTACAGAAAATTTTCGCGCATGGCGCGTTTAGGCAATAAAAGCTGACTCACTAAACGGCCCCGAAAGCAGCATAATTGTTAGTCCTTCAGCTCACGACCCAAGCGTCCGAATAATTTGAAAGCTACTGTCGTACTGATTCCAAAAATACGAATTGAAATCTCGCCAGGGCAATAAAACTGCTCCGAAATAGCCACGAAAGGTCAATTGTTCTGAACAATGGGAGCGCAGCAACACAATGACCATAACAATGGCCAATAGCTTCTAGCGATTGATCGGAACAATGCCAATTTTCACATTTTGATAACTATTTTGGGTCCGTTTCATTGCCCTGGTATTCGTGCGGCCCCGACCATACTCTGAAATTCTAAATTTGGCCCCGACACCGAATAAGGTTGGGAACCACTGATATAGACCATTAGAAGTAGCCTACATAACTACAATACCGCAACAAACAATATATTCATTTTGACAAATTCCTTCCACTCGAAGTTTTTGACAGAGTCTAATCAGAAGTGAACACCTGCAATAACTTCAGTTAACCAACGTCGACGTAATATTGTCAAGTAGTCAAAGTCACGAACGGCATAAAACCGCATTTACTCTTCGCTCTTGATGAGAGACAGTCGAAAAGCTTCCAGTGGAATAAATTAGACAATGTGAGCATATTGAATGTTGTGACATCAATATATATAGAAATTCCAAGATGGAAATTATTTGTCGTGAGTGTGACCGATAAGTTGATGCCCGCATCTACTATGAATAATTGAATTCCTGGAAGCCCGGTAAGATTTCCAAAGTCAATTTGCAGCTTCTTTATATGCCATGCTGGCACCACAGTATATCATTAAGTGTGACATATCGATATTCTTGTTTGTGTTGGATTGTTCTATTTATTATTTAGTCTAACATAAGCAAAATACCAACCATTCCAACCATACATTTCCGTGAAATGATAGCCTATATTGATGTACTGTACACGATACCTAGCGACGACTCGGGGCACATAATGCCACAATGCTGAAGTACATATTGACGTTTCAAACGTCGCCAAATGTATCAACTGCTGGAGCAATCAAATGATATATTAATCTCATAAAATCAATATCTCCCGTCGCTTTACCAACAATTTCGACGAGGACTTGCAAGGAAATTAAACTTAGGCCTTAACGGTCTCGACCAGACCGGACAAAGTATTCGGCGTCTGCGTATTGCTACGTTAATATTCAGCAGAGTGTAAAACGGGTTGGGTTTCTATACTTGCTACCGATATTACCCCATTAACAAGCTATACAGCAGAAGCCAACACCCCAATCGCACGGATTTGCTTTTACGATACAATAAACATATGAAATCAAAATTGAGACCGAGCCTGCTCGACTTTCTACATCTGACACCGATATCAGTTTCATTGATTAGTTGAATAAACATCATTCGCTGACTATCTACTTCGTTCTTGATTATGCACGATTGCGGGTCAAGTTCATAGCAGAGAGTGACTAAATATTCGAGCAAACTTTTGCAACAAAACATGTTAAATTCTTGAGATTGTCAAGGTCCATGCTCGTTTAGTGTTGATTTTTCATGCTGCCAGCACCATGCATATAGTGGCCAGCAGTTGAAATGCAATAAATTTCAACCAAATATGTTATAATCAAGTAAAAATTGTGATATATGAAAAAGGTTCACAGTGCAGAACCTACCAAGGTTCGTTTGTGAACGTGAA
>ATSW01002276.1:0-11609 GCA_000444245.1 Botryllus schlosseri | reverse complement strand
CACTTCATACCAAATCATAGTCCATTCCCATAGGCAAGAGAATGGGAAATGTCTGTGCACCGAGACTGGCTCGTTCTGCACTATATAGTTCTCCTGTGACATCTCCAGAAAAAGCGGAAGTTCGATCAGAATTAGAATGATAGCTACACTTTTTCACAATTTACATTATAAATAGAATTATTAAATTCGCAAAACTAGGAAATTGAATTGAATTATCGTAATTTTCCAAGTATAGTACGCCCCCATGTATAATGCGCACCCCTAAAATAGCATGTAAATTCTGGGAAAAAGCCTGTACCCATGTATAGTACGCACCCTGCATTTCAGTACATGGATAGTTCCGATTTCGTATACCATGTCATTCTGTCTTGCGATGTCACTCTTGAACAATCATTACACAACGACCGCTAATCATTATACAATTAGCGGGATTGTTATGAAACGATAGTAGATAGCAGCCAAAGCCTGCGAAGCAGGCGGCGCGATAGTTCAGGCTAGCGACACGACATCTCGAGCACGAGGAGACCTTTTACATATGCGATTGCTAATAATTATACAATTAACGGTATTGTCTCTAAATGATAGTAGATAGCAGCCAAAGCCTGCGAGGCCGGCGGCGAGTTAGTTTAGGCCAACGAACCGACATCTTGCGCACGATGCCTATTATAGATGCGATTGCGCCTAGGCTAACGGTTGTGTCATTCGCAACAGGTCTGTTGGAGATGCGACTGATTACGTAAGCGATACTATCTTGCGCACATGGCCTCTTGCGTATGTATAAATCGCGTATGCGATTGTTCGGGCCTGTCGTTGACGCGATGAATTGACGAGAATTGCCACGCACGAGTCTCTATTACTGACCTAATGTCGCTCGCGTACTAACGGCAAACCAACTCAGCAGGAGATCGCGTGCTTTTGCACACGACTTTCGTTAATTGGATTCACGCTTCCCACTATAATTACTACGCGCGATGGCTGAAAGTGATGCGCGATTGGAAACAAACATGAAGAATGAAGACAGGTTTGATTTCAAGTTTCTTATCTAGGGAGATTTTTTTCAAGCGTGTTGTTCCCATGTATAATACGCACCCCCCGATTTTAGGGCAAAAAATCGTGAAAATTTTGCGCGTTATACATGGAAAATTACGGTATATCAAATAGCCAGTTCACTTCATATCAAAGCAGAGTTCGTTCTGGTAACCACGAGAATGTCAAATGTCCGTGCAGCAAGCCTGGCTTGTTTCGCACTATACACTGGACTTGGTTCGTTTCAGGGAAACAAGAAATCAGAATAGAACTAAAATTTGCGCATAGAAACATTTGATAATTACATCAGAATTAGATTACCGGCATTTTGGTCTACTTAGTCCAATTAAACAACTAGAATTATAGAATTTTCCAAGTATGCCACAAGATACCTACCTTGGACCTTGACAAGTCGCTGTAATGGTGCATGGACAGCAGCTGAGAGGAGACCTGCTGCAGATTGGCGGTACACTCGTGGCATAGCTCGGTCAGGACTCCGAAGGCGGCGGCCCTGGATTCTTCGTTGCTGCATCTGGGCAAAGGGAAGAAAACGGCTTGAAAACACGATTTTCCTCACTTTTAACAGTTCACGGTCGCATTTTCGAGAAACAACACTAATAGACGAAATACCAAGAGTGTGGTAATATTACTATTCTTCGAAATAACAATGAAATGTCGTTCTTGGCTCCGTCCTAGTCTCGAGTCATATGACTTGGTCAAAGTCATGCGAAATGACTCGAGTACAAGTCGAGTCGACGCACATATTGACTCAAGTCGAGTCATTTCCGTATTTTGAGAAAAATGACTCTAGTCAAGTCGAGTCACCAAATAATCGTGACTCAAGTCGAGTCACGACACGAGTCACTACAAACCTGCCTATAGCTGTATATTCGTTAACGCAAAAAATCGTTATACCAAGGCTTACTTTGGTTGAAAATCCGAGAGAAGTCTTTTGTTTCTGATTTGCGACGAGCCGTCCAAGATTAGTTTTGATGCCGGGAAGAGAAATTCGTGTAACAATTTTGTGATCAGTCTGGAACCTGTGACGCATGAAAATATGACGTCAGTCAATTTGCTAGCGATGCGAGTCAGCATTCTGCAGAGGTACTTTGGTCGTTGGGGTTGTTCCAAAATTAACGTTTTTCTCCAAATTTGACTGGCAC
The DNA here is from genome assembly GCA_000444245.1 of Botryllus schlosseri. Taxonomy (NCBI): domain Eukaryota; kingdom Metazoa; phylum Chordata; class Ascidiacea; order Stolidobranchia; family Styelidae; genus Botryllus; species Botryllus schlosseri. The sequence continues at coordinate 9,420 of ATSW01002276.1, read as the reverse complement.
TTGATAAAATTGTGAGGTTGGTTAAAAAAACGCTGCACACCAAGTTTGGTGTAATTCCAGCTTGTGGAAGCGAAGATATTAGAGTTAGAAGTATAGTTTCAAATCTTGGAAATATTTTTTCAAATTTCACTGGCTGTGCCATGAGATTGTTAAGTTGTCTAAAAATCGATTCAATTTCAACCAGCAGAAGCCAAGCTACTTCGTAATGACAGACAGTTCCAACCAGAAACGAAGGAAGTAGTTCAATTCTAACGCCTAATTTACATACATGAGTGAAAATTTTTGTAAAAATTAATTATTTTAATTTAAAAAAATAATAATCTTTTAGTGTAAAATCTTTCACTTTTTAGGAAAAAAATCGCTCTAGTAATCAGGTTCGAAAATATGCTGCGATCAAGTGTGATCAAAGGTGCTTACCTCTTTTCATTTATTAATCAATAGTAATCATTACCAAATTTAGAGGTGGGAACATTTTGTGATCGTAAATTGGGGGTCGCGTCCATAAAAAGATTGGGAAGCGCCAACTTAAAACACAACCCAACAGGTTTATGCCCCACTTACCTGTCTTCTTCTTGTCTACGTCCGGACCGGCCACCAGCGTTTTGAGCAGCCGCAAATGTCCGGTCAGCAGAGTGTTGTCCAGCAGCCGGGCTGACGAAGACTCTGCGTATTCGGCCGACGTTGGCACTTCGAAATCGCCGACCCAGGCGATCTCGTCGTCCAACATGGAAGCCGGGTCTACGGCGCATTTTTCCTGAAAAACATGGACGCCCGGGTCACCAGGAAGCCAGACTTCGACAACTGGATAGTTTAAGCAAATTCACTAATTCTTATTTTAACCCAGTTGGGAATAATTTGCAACAACATGCATGCGCGTTGTAGAATTGGCCATTCACGCTTTCATTTGAATGCCTAAAAGTCGACTTTCATCGAAATACGCCAACCTAGTCTGTGCGTACACAAGGACTTTGCGTACCATCTAAAATAGTACTTTGAGCTCGGAATTTCATGCCGGTGACGTCATATTTTGTGATACGATTGTTGATATAGACCTACAATGTTCTTTTGAACTCTCTACTAGTTGATGACAATTACACCTGACGAAAATATTCGGGCTCATTTCAATATGAATATACTATTGAATTGTATATTCAAGTTCTGTACCTCCAAGAAGCTTGTCAATTGTAAATGAGGTAAGAAATTTTGCTAAAAAGGCTGCATTTAAAAAAGATGGGAAGGAGAGGTTTGGACCACCCTCCCCCCACACACACACCGAATGCTCCATTACCTGTAGATTTTTCTCGACAACGGTTTCAACGAGTTTGGACCTGAGCTCGAAATACTCCAGGCAATTGCGTATGATCCGTTGGCCTTGCGAGCGCAGGAACGTGTTCTGCGACCATAACGGCAATCTCGCTTTCAGTACGGTCTGAAGAGAAAATCTGTGAACGATTTGCGAACAAATGCAAAGAAAAACGAATAAAAACCTTCACAATTTGTTGCCGGGGACCGTTTGGAGCGTCCCGGGGCTCGATATTCGATAGGGCAAAGAATTGTTCGACGGCTGCCTGCCTCACGCCTGGGTCACTGGGCTGCGTCAGCATGTCCACGACGAACTCAGAAACAGACGGCANGTTGAAGAAGCGATCTGAGATGCAACAGGTATTGCTATCAACAATAGAGAGATTTACTCGGCACGNCAAGAAACAAGAGAGAAGATACATTACATAATAGCAATATGTGACTGGCTGTACAAAACTTGACTAGCGCTTTCCAGACTGTATTCGTTGCAGCACGATATAATTCATTAACTCGACTTTTCGTGTGCCCTTTTCGTGCATATCAACCAGNGCTCACCAACTCAAGACAGGCTGCAGGTCACTTTTCAAATTTCGCAGAGGACNTGGCCCGCAAAAACATAATATTTCCACACAGTTAAGCAACGCCGTTTTTNTAACTTTTTGTCAGTAGCGCTGTGCTCTCTAACAGGGGCAACGGACACAGCTAATACTACAAAAAAGTATCATGATCGCAACTTTCATTTNAGTTTGGGCTATGAGCTACACACGGTACCTACANCGCTTTTCGGCAACTAAGGAACATGTATTGGGGTTNACGAGACACAGCACTAGCTGAAAAANTATCTCCTCTTAAATCTTGATCTTGTGCAGAAGCTGATTCTACCTCAATGGAATGTTTACGTNATTACCACCGCNGAATTCATATCATCTAGTGAAGAATAGTGTTGTTGGGNACANGAGATTATCACCAGAAATTAACAATAATAGATATTGAATTGNATAGAACAAAGTGTAGAAGATTATAAATCTATCAACAATGCATATTTTCAGTAATAGTATNGTGATTGAAGTAAAGAAATAATTCATTTCATAATTACTTGACCNCNTCTCACCGATATGGGAGTTNCGCAGCTTGAGACANATCACCAGCAGCTCGAGGGCCTGTTGCGCCACCACCGCGTCGAGATTGGCGGATTGTTCGGCCTTTTGACTGCCGCGTGGTTCCGATTCTGTACTGCCGCAGCTGGAAATGCTGCCCGTGCTAATGCTGCGGCCGACGAAGGGACTCACGTTAGACATCGACATGGAAGACGATGTTGACTCTTTACTCCAACGGCGAAGTCTGAATTTTGTAATAAAAATAGATGTTCGTATCACGGCATACGAAACACGGATTCCAGGGATTCACTGATTAAATTGTTGGGTTGCCTATAAAAACGCTGCACACAAAATTTCACTCGATTCCAACTGGTAGATGTGAACGCACAGGAGCTTGAAAATTTGAATTTATTTATCTATTTGTTCAACCATTCTTGCTCAATTCCAACCGGTAGAGGCGAAGTTATTGCAGTTGAAAATTTCGCTTCGCTAAAATAGCCCGGACGGTGGGTAATCCCAGAATTGTTATTGAAAAACTCAAATAACTTCGCATTTACGGGTCAGAATTGCGTCAAATTTGTTTTGCATCGATTTTGTAGACAACTCAACAATTTCATGGGGTTGCCAGAAAATTTTGAAGAAACATTTTTAACTCCAATAGCTACGCTTCTACACACTGGAATTGAGCCCAATTTGGTCCTAAAGCATTTTTTTAGCCAACCTTACAACGGTATTGAATAGAAGATAACAGTCATCTTTGAACATGCGTACTCGGAATTTTCGCCCCTCCTACAGTACCTTGGAAAAAATCGCCTAGTTCTAGAATCATTCGAAATTTGGACGAGTCTACCTCGAGAAGCTGGTGGTTTCTGGATCTTTGGCTGCGGTGACCTGGTCCAACTTGGAAGCCGAAGCGAACCACGATATCTTGACCAGTGTCGATATCAAGAGCGCAAATTCCTGGTCGTCCAGAACCTTCAACGCGCCCAGTATATTAACTTATTGACTTGCGACTCGGAACCCTGTGACTTGGTCACAACCCTGCTACGAACCTGAACGGCAGTTTTTGTGACTCTGGGAGTCCTTTCCAGAAGCGCAACAGGGCTTTGAGAGAGCGGACTCCTGCGATTTTTCTTGGTCGGGGTAGCGGAACACTCGGAAGTACCCGCACTGAAATCCATCATCTCCCTGAAGTGAAAATGCACTCGTCAAATTCTGCTGGCCGTGTGTAGGGTTTTTCAATGACTTTTTTTCCAGATTCCGGGGATTCACTGATTAAATTGTTCGGTTGCCTGATCAAACGTTGTGCACCAAATTTGGCTCAAGCACTCGATTTTGCTCANNNCTNTCAGTGATAGACACAAACCTCTTAGTGGGCGTAGCCGCGAGACTGATTCGGGAACTCCTGGTCAAAGACTCGTCCGCGTTCGACGCCGAATCGCAGAGCAAGAATCTGAAATAGGTCACAAATTAAAACATATGATTCACTATGGTCTCAATAACACCAGCAATTTTTTAGTATCTTTCGTTGAGCAACCATAGTAACTGTAATTGAAGGAATAGTTCCACAAATAGATAGAGAGCTAAAAAAAATTCAGCTTTTCGAAAGCGGAGTTATTTCAGTTTTTCTTTGATAATTCTGGGATTATCTTTGATCGGTGGATAATCAATGAATTATCATCGAAAAACTAGAATAACTCTGTTCTACGGCTTGGAATTGGGTCAAATTTGTTTTGCATCATTTTTGAAGACAGCCCAACAATTTCATGGGGTTGGCAGAAAAATTAGAAAAAATTTTTTTTTTGCATTTTTGGGCAAATTCAAAATTTTTAAACTGTACGAAACCCGCGAATAATGGTTGGAAAGAATTCAAATTTGGTGTGCGTCGTTTTTTAAGGCAACCTAACGATTCAATCACGTAGCCAGCAAGATTCAGGAAAACAGATTATTTTTGAACGCCCTATTGTCCATATAGGAAGGCCGGGGAGGGCAACTTCTCCAGTCGGTGGGCCGAATATAGGAAAATTAGGTACTTGGCGGGCCGGATTCCTGCATCGATTTAATGGCCCATTTATCCACATATCGCGGGAATAAATCGTATTTAATGAATGTATTTTAACGACAGCAATGTTACTTCAAAGCCATTTCTCGCCGATAATGACGAAGACAATGTGGATTTGAGAACAGCATTGTAATACAGGCGCCGTCATGTTTGCTTCTCTCTGATCAATTAACACACGGTGCAATCCATAATTAAGATTTCAAGGCGTTCGATAAGCCCGGTACCCCAAACACACCAAGATATCAATTAATTAGGGTTTAGTACATTGTAAATGCCGACAATGCAAGTCTTCTCTCTTCGACACACTTACGCGTAATCTCCACTCTCGCACGCTCCGCACACACGTAAATAATAACATACAGTCACTAAAATTTGACGTAGTAAGCAAGCCGCGGGGAATCTCAGCAGACTGGCCACATTATCATGTAATACGTATGTTGCCCGTCCTTGATATAGGGCTATTCAAAAATTACGTTTTTATTCTCATTTTACAGGCTAGGCTACTTGATAAAATCGTTTGGTTGATTAAAAAAACGCTGCATACCAATTTCGGCTCAATTCCAACCTATAGATCATGGTCGGAACCTTATTCGACCGAAGAGCCATATTGGCCCAATATTTTCAATTGTAACTCCCTAACAGCCATACATGTCAATCAACTGTTACGCCTTAATCGAACATCCGTGACGCATTGGTAGCGTTAATATATGGGATTCGTGATGTGCGCCACATTTTTCTGCCCACATGGTTAGGTGGACCCAAACATGGTCACTAGAGCAGTACATAGATACCCACCGTGTGATACGTCCGTGACGCAGTGTTGGGATCAAGTCACTACCTTCGAGTCACGAGTCATTTCGAGTCATCGCACATTTTGACTCGAGTCAAGTCAAGTCAATCGATTTTTGAAGGTGACTCGAGTCAAGTCAAGTCACTCGTTTTTTGGAGGTGACTCGAGTCAAGTCGAGTCAAGTCAAGTCAAGTCACGAGTCAAGTCACAATTCAAGTCAAATTGAATTTTCGAAGTATGTGTGATGATTCAAAGTCATTACATTTTGCTAGATGCGTAAAAGACAGATGTAGGCTATTGGTCATATATCTTGAATTAAATAACGAGTATAAGGCCAAATATACATGCAAAAGGGTGCTCTGTATCGCTCACGCAGACGTAGAGCAGCTAATCAAATACGTGAGCCAAAATAGATGATCGACTACGAAGCGTCGAGAAGTTGAAACAAATTGATATGATATAATACACTACCCATCTACACATCCGTGAGAATATAAACGCATAAACTATATTCGTTCGATTAAAATCATACGATAGCGTCGGTTAACGTGGTCACTGCTCAATGTAAGCACTGAGCCGTATAAGAAAACAGAGATACGTTGCTATTAGAATATGCTACTGTTAGTACATAAACGTAAGCTGTCATAAGTTCGTTTTCGGTCAATTTATTTGTGATATAACAAGGGGGGTCAGTGAAAGGTACAATCAGTGAATGACCAGTTGCTCTCACAAGTCACACCAGCGTATCGCGAATAATACGAACATAAACAAGATACAGAGATTAAATCGACATCGTTTACTTGATGACTTGAAATTGACTCGTAAATTTTGCTCCGAGTCACGAGTCAATCCACACTTCTGAAGCTCCGAGTCAAGTCAAGTCAAGTCATTTTTGCAAAGTGACTCGAGTCAAGTCAAGTCATGCGAAAAAATTGACTCGAGTCTGACTCGAGTCAAGTCATGACTCGAGTCATCCCAACACTGCCGTGACGTAGGTTTAAGGGAGAAGATGAAGATTATGGACCGTTCAATGATTCTTGGTATCTTCTGTCGATGCTTATGAATGACTAGACCACTGCTATAGATGCATTGCCATAGAAGAAAATTTTTTTAGGACAGCCCTATATAACCAAGTCTGGCTTCTAAGATTAGTTCAAAATTTTTTAGCCACAGAAATATGAGCCAATCAGGTTGTAACCTGGCGATGGTCAACGCAGTGGTGTAGCAGCCCCGGCGTATTTCAGCCTCCGTCTGATTCTCGACCATTTCCGACACCACTTCGTTTTGTAGGATGTTAAGAATCATCTGAAGGCCTCCTCGTTTCAGAAAGTGCTTTGTGAATTCCGCAGAGTTGTTCTCCACAAGCTGCAATAGAGGAACGTCAATTGCTGTCGGCAAAAAACAAAGGAATCGGCAAACAGCTGTTGTGGGTTAGAGATGGGAGGGGACCAGGTCTTTTTGTTTCAGGCTACAAATATGACAGTCCCTGTCCCAAGAAGATTCAATTCAGTAACGAGCTACTTCAATTTGCACATTACTTAAGCGGTAAGGTTGTTCAGAAATAACCCTCATTTCCAGATTCCAGGGATTCACCGATTAAACTGTTAGGTTGGCTAAAATAAAACGCTGCACACCCAAATTTGGTTGGTAGACGTGAATTTATTATTATTCGAATTTTACTGTCAACCCCGTGAAATTGTTACGTTGTCTAAAATAACGATGCTTAACCGTTTTTTCTCACTTCCAAGAGTAGACACGAAGTTTTTGGATTCGCAAACATAGCCTGGACGGCGGCTAATCCCAGAATCATGAATGAAAAACTCAAATCTTCTACGGATTGGAATTGAGTCAAATTCTGCATCGTTTTTCGTTAGTCGACATCAATAAATGAAGATTCCAGCGCTACATTTGAGTGGCATAGATTTTTCGTACTCAAATTTTACGTTAATTTTGATTTCCGAAGGTTCACTGTTCCGCAACATTTGTTTTCAAGTTTTACACGTCTGCGAGGTTAAAGAGTTTGAGAACCGCTGCCTTTGTTAGACTAAGTCATCACCTGTTGGTCGTTTACCGGTATCAAGAAACGACTGAGAATTTCCAAGTTGTAACGAAGACGGAACAGATTCATTCCGGGCGACGACAATTTGAAGAGATATTCCAAAGGCGACTGTCTGGGAGTCCTAAACAAAGGAGCGCGATCATAACATTCATCAAGTTGAAGAGAGATTGAAGGTACAGCGAATTGTGCGAGAAGATAGCTTCTAGGAGGTACAGAACTTCAATATACAATTGAATATTAATATTGAAATAAGGCTGAATATTTTTTGCTGACACTCGGCAGGGGAAATGGTCAGCAACTAGAGGATAATTGGAAAGACAATCGTATATCAACAATCATATCACCAAATATGACGTCACAGCCGTGAAAATTTGAATAATTAAGGAAAACAGATGGCCCAAACTCAATGTACTAATTATTATATATTACACATACTTAATACTCATTCTGTTGGCATAACCTGGGTTGGTGGACGTATCGACTATTATCAAAATCTATTCACCCAGGTTGCGCCAACAGAAAGAGTTGAAGACCCATAAATAAACGTAATTTCAAGTTTAGCTCATCTGTCTTGTGCAGGTACCATCAGTTGGCTAGTAATAAACAGCAACAATTTGACTCTTCGTGAAAATAACATCGTACTATAGGGGCCTATAGAAATTATGGAGACTTTTATTTCAAAGCGAATTTTCCAGCTGCATTTCTTGAAATGTTGAAAATTTTTGATTTGATATGTATGAGACCTCAAAAGCCAATTCCATAAAGATGGGCAGAGGTAAATGGTGGGGTTTTTCATGCCTCTGATATCATATTTCGAGATAGAANTGCTGATATGCAATGTTCTTTCAATTCTTTAGTAGTTGACGAGTGTCATACGGGTATATTTCGATATGAACATAGAATCTGCTCTGCAACAAAAATTTCACCTCTGCCGTTTCGGAGATTGTCCGAGAAGGGTAGTCGGTCTCTCCGAGTTGATCGAGATGGACGAGGCGCTACGTTTCACGCGTTCCGGCGACTCGCCTTCTGAAATATTTCAACGGAGCAATTGAACAATATATTCACATTGAAAAAAAAACCCAAATATTTGAGGCTGACACTCGTCAGGGGTAATCGTCAGCAACCAGTAGCGAGTCGTGAGATATCATGTACTGAAATTATACTCNCCGTGCCATCAAGAGTTGAANTTATCAACCAAAATTATAGTTCCGATATTATTCTCCACTCTGGAAGCCTCGAAACATCGATTGGCCGTACCACAGCATACGAAACATGAAGTACAAAGCTATGCACGCGAGTGGAAACGACATTATAATTTGTTAAACAGAGATATACAATGCACGAATTCAAAATTTCCGCACCCGTCCTGCTATCCCTGCGACCCTCTTCCCGTATAATTGACTTCAAACTTCTCAGCACCGATGGATCGCTCGGGATGAGCAAGATCAGCGACCTGGCCNGATGAGTGATCCGCGGTTCGTTCCATTCCGTGAGCTGATACAGAACTTCGAAGGTATCGTTGCCCTTTTTCGCCATGACGACAGACGGCAGCTTTTGCTCCTAAAATCGAGAGTTTTCTGTCAGCGTCGTTCGGAGACATGCTTTTCCCCCGATTCCATAGATTCACCGATTAAATTGTTAGGCTGCTGGAGTAGAAGCAAAGTTATCGGAGCACAAAATTTTGGATTTGAAAACTCTAATATTTACAGTGGCAAATTCTTCGATTTGTTCACTGTAGATCTACCCATCGTAAATACTATGAATTGAAGTCTTAGATTTTAAACATCAATAACTTTGCTTCTACAGGTTGAAATCGACCAAATTTGCTGTGCATCGTTTATTCAGACAACAATTTCATGGGGTACCCAGTGAAATTTGAAAAACTTGAATATTTATTTTTATTAATTAAATCAAAACCTTTTTTCCTATATAGCGAAGCTTCTACAAGTTAGAAATGAGTCAAAATCGGTGTGCAACTTACTAAATTTTATCATGTATCATATGCTAAAACCTACATAAGTCTTTTGAAAATCTAGAAATGCTTCATTTCCGACGACCTCTGCATAAAAAACCACTTCAAACCTTCTCCAGCATCAACGCCGTCTTGCTC
>ATSW01002272.1:0-14702 GCA_000444245.1 Botryllus schlosseri | reverse complement strand
CTAGTATACACTATGCATGGATGCCACGCAGATCGTGTAGCACAGTGGACCGGTAAAATTTCTAAAAATATTTGACGGACCGACGGACCTTCAAAAATTGCAATAAATCCGAAATGTAAAGTATACAGCCGTTCTTTGCAAGTATTGTACTAGTGACATTTCGAGGGTTTTGTTCGTAATTAAATATGTTATCTATGATGGTATTCATGTGATTTTACGTTTGTCTGTCTGGTGAGTCAGGTAAAATTGCTATGCCCAAAAACTTACTTCCGCCGAGAGAAGATTGATTACTGTCTTTCGCGCTGAAGGCTCTGGTTTAACTGTCCACACCAACTCAATAATACCCTTCTCTTCGACAATATCGACAGAAGACGCGTTTCGGAGTCGGAACAAGCACACGATCGTGCTATGTTGCTCATTTCCCACTACCAGCAGACGTACTACGAATACACTACGCCTCATGGAAACACCTGGCAGCAGCGATACCTTGTCAGCGGTCATCCACAAAATGAATGAATAGAATAGAAGTTCTAAATCAGTTCAAATTTTGATCAATGGAAAAGCCTTTATCATCTTGTATCTTGAAATTAAGGTATAAAGTTCTAATATACCTGGTGGACCGGCACCGGTCCGCGGACCTGCGGTTGAGAACCACCGTGTAGCACGCGTCAGGATAGTAAGGCTTCAATAGTTATACTGGCAGTCACCCGCAGTTCAATTAGTTCCAACACACTGAATAATAACCTCGGTAGCTGGGAAATTTGCTAGCTGATAGAATTTGATCAACTTTACTTCTCAATGCTCAAATTCGTCGCCTGTAACATAACGTTGCACTTTGAGCCTGCATTTTCACGGCAGTGCCTAACAATCGAAATGTGGACGGCTATGTTTGTAATTCGAATTTGTAAATGTCAAAATCACTTCTAAATTATTTCATTTTACGCTGGTGATTTGGAAGACTATGCGGATTTGAAAACTGCATCGTCACACAGGCGCCACCATGTGTGCTCTTCTCTGCGATCAATCACCGTATTGTGCAAAACTGAATTCCACTTTAACGGCACGGCCCGATAATGATTGCGGGCATGACAGCAATTTCGTCAAATGTACAAACTTTACATCGAGCCCGATCTTTATATTATCGATTGTTTGCAATAGACTAGAATAATATTGCGCATAATTTTAAAATTTCGAAGAAATCTATCGCGGCACCATTGCGAGCCGTACACGGCACACCGTTTGAGAACCACTGGCGTATCGAAAGGCTACATTCAGTGGCCAATACATTTCGTGAGATTCTCTTTTCCCCGTAAAACGTGGAAACAATTTGATAAGAACCCTCGTACACGCGGTATTCTGAAATAAATGCCATAAAATAATTTTCTTGCTAGTGCCTATCCGGAGCACATTGTCAAAGTGACTATTCAAGATGAACTTTATGATTGCCATAATGCAAAGTCTTTTATACCGCGATATACCCAGTTTGTTTGCATATTCGGCAGTGGGGCCTAGTTTGTATGACCAGGTTCAAAAACAAATAAAATGATCAGTGAGTCAATTGTTTGGCACAAGTGCATGGAGCCCGGTGTTATATTTACTACGAAATCGTTGATGCCCACAAAGGATTTGGATGCGCTACTTGCGGTTGATCAGAGTAACATATAGTTTACCAATATAGTGCCGAACTGATTGTCGCACTGCTCCACATCTCAGCGCTTGCAACAAGGAATTAGTCAGATAAATTAGAAAAGCTCAGGTGGATGACAGTTTTACCCATCATTACACTCCACCGACTCCATTGCTGACTGTATGAAAACATAACGACTTGCAATTCCTGCATCGGACAACACCTTATAAAACACCATACTTGTGCATGTCCAAATAATAATAGTAGTAATCAGTTTTGCGGAGTTGCTGGTGCTCGCTCTCTAGGATTATTGGATCAATCATTACCTATCTTCTGCTGCCAGAAAGGACACGCTCTAGGAATATTCTTTTCTGTTGGTATTCGGTTATTCTTATAGCTGAATTTGTCCCCGCTAAACCGTTACTTAAGCGTTTGCGTCAGTATGGTGTTCACGAATCTGTTTGCTGTTCATAATTACGACTAATTGATTTTTTATATTCCTAATTCGGTAAATTGCATATACTGGCGGTCGCTCCTGATGAGAGTCAGTCGAGTAAATTAGAATGGGATAGTCTTGGAATTCTTTGATCCTATATACCATACTGATGATTAGTGTGTTAGTTTTAGTAGCCTAGTTAGCCAATCTGATTATTTGTTTGGTTATCTATTTGTTGTGGATCCGCTGTGACGCAATATAGGACCAACGTGAAATTGATGCACAATCAACGCAATATTTACATCAGAGGTCTCAAACTCAAATGTGCTCGCGGGCCCATTTCCTACTTTTGATGGCGAAGCGGGCCGCAGCACCAATAATAGCAGAATTCAATGAATTTCCAAGTAGACCTTTTTGGACGGGACCTTGCAGACTGAGATTCCACACGCATGATAAAAATGTGATCTACTATTGTGAATCACGCCTGGCACGAAATAAATAGCATTTTTAGATATTTGAATGAAATTGTTGCTGTATTTGGCATAGTTCGTCAAAATAATTAGTTGTAGACAACATGCGAGAGTGCAAATACGTCAGGACATCGTAACAGCTGGAGCGTATAATTTTGCAGCCAGCGGACATTGGACGTGCCGCACTTATAGGAAGAATTTTAGAATTTTACAAAGATTGATCTGATCGGAGCATTGGAGTAGCACAGCCTAATCCGGGTCTCGGGTACACTCCTGATAACTAGGCTAGGGTTGCCATATTCTTGTGAAGCAAATTCCGGACGCTCTTTAGCGCCCACTAGCGGATTTTAAAACGAGGTGTAACACATTGACCGCCAATATGACGTCACACTAGCAAAGCATTGCCCATCGACTCTATACCCTATATAGGAATGAAGTGGAGCATAGGTCAGGAATTGGGCCATCTGTAATGTGAGCTCTGGTGATTATTGCTAGGGTTTGCAATAGATTCCTCCACGGGCCGGATGAAATCATCTGGCGGGCCGTGTCTGGCCTGTCAGGATTGTGTCTGACAGCCCTGCTATACAGTTAAGTCGGTGCGGCTATCTGTTTATGTGTTTTAATCAGGTCCGAAACAACACCCCCCCCCCTTCCGCCCAAAAAGCACTGATCTAGGGCCCACCATAGGGTAGTCGCTGTAAGTTGCTGGCCACTTACTATATGCATTTGGCTGTTAAATCTTATGTATGAATTCTGTCAATAATATTGACTCTTCGATATATTAGGCTACTATAAAATGCACCAGCAGGTTGCACATCCGGTGATTTCTAACCTTTTATGCTCGCGACCTCATTTTCCACTTGAAAATGTTCTAGGGCAAAGCTCAAAACTTGATAAGCTGATTACTAAAAAAATTCAGCTTTCCCAAACTTACTCACGGCCTAGGAAGCTGATTACGTCCAACATCATCGCGATCATCAGATAAAGGCGGACGACCCCAATATTTGGAACCACTATCTGTGATTGAAGCATCCAATCGGCCTTTACCAACTCTAGGAATATACCGTTAGCTTATAATTGCGCTTACAATCAGACTTATTTCAGTAGATGATGGTTATTTATATTTATTTTGATTGCATTTTGGGCGAGGGTGGTGCCTGGAGCCCATACTAATATCATACGTTGCATTAACTCGCGCGCGGCGCGAAGAACTATTCTGAACAGCATAAATCTGCTTGAAAATAATATTGTTTATGTTGATTTACGAAAAACTTTTGAGCCTGCTTCAAGCCTTCAAAATTCCGGACATTTAGGCATATTTTAGAAATTCCTCCCGGACGCAGATTTTTCAGTGAAATTCCGGACATGTCCGGGAAATTCCGGACGTATGGCAACCCTAAACTAGGCTATTGATCAATGATCAAAGTCAAATTAAATCAACCTTAGATTTACCTTCGAATATTTGAAGAGATCAATAACAACTTGAATATAATGATTACTGTGCCATAGCAACAGAAATGTCCAGTCGCCGACGAATCCATTTGTGTTACAGCTGTGAAGCGTAGGCTACGACTACTTCATACTCGCCACATTTAATTGGCGATAATAACATGGATATAGATACCCAAGATGACACAGGATGTAACTAACTATTGGCCTACATCAAGAGGGCAACATAATTGTAATGGTTGCCCTACCGACCTGCTTAGATATCAAAATAAGCTACGAAGCGCAAGCTACGCCCTTTTGATATTTTACCATTTTCCATAACAGTTTGATAGGTTGTTGCGTCCGTGGTTGTACCAAGTCACGGGCTTCCGCGGCGGCATAAAAGTCTTTCTCCGATTGTATCTTTTGATACGACTCTACTCGAGTCCTTTTTATTTTATTACCCATTGAAGCCTTGAAGTGGGCCGTGCTACAAGTCGGCAGATACGGAATCAAAAATAAGGAATCGGCCTGGTGTAAATGACCGTATAGTCGACAAACACCATGAATACCACAAACAACAACGGTATTGGGTCCGAGTTCGATTAATTCTAAAACGGTCGCGCATAAGTCCAAATCACAATTTTCAGTGCGAATCATCAACGGTTCATTTTTATTTTTAGCCATCATAAATAAGTAATGTCATGTAATAGATAATCTTCCACTGCGTCGAAACTTTTGTGAAGTAGTTTCTGGCTGCTGGAGTAGTTTTAGAGCGAATTTTAAGTTCTCGAGTTAAAAAAAACAAACTTCGAAATCCAACATGTCGTCGCGGGCCGCACAAAATGGTCTCACGGGCCGCATGCGGCCCGGGAGCCGCGTGTTTGAGACCTCTGATTTACATGGTGTATTTTTAGTCGATCTAGCCACCGCAAAAGAAAGTAAATTGTATACAAACGCAAAAAAAGCCGAACTCTGCGCGTACCACCTCCACTGTTTTCGCGTACCATAGGTGGCAACCGTAGGCAACTACATAAACAGGGTAAAGTCGAGATCGTACGATATTGAAGACGGTAAGATATTCCACGCNTAGCTGAGCTAGTTGCTAGGTACGATTACCATCAAACAGAAACATANTATTTTATAAAACTTCCGCTTCAACAGGAAAGTNGCAGTACAGAGTTTGGTTACGANATTCAACCATAGTGTGATAATNATCATTATTATTATCACAATGAGTCATTAAAACAAGAATCGGTGCTTCTGGTTCCTGTTTACCAAGAGATCTCAATATATCTTCGAAAATTTTGAATATTTTATCACAGGTATTCGAAAGATATCCTACAGCAACCNGCNAAGTAAGCACATGNTTCATCTGTTCAGCAGCTCCTCTATGATTTCTAAAACANTCCTCTTNCATTTTATTAGTATNCAGATCAGAACGATGGTGCTCTTGCTCGTTGTGGACTCATCATGCAGTCCCAGGCACGTTGCCATCATCGCCGTCGTGGGCGTCATCACCGCAGGCGCCGCAGACATATCCACCGTCGTCGTCGCCGCCATCTTCGTTACGAACTTACGATGAAGAAAACGAAGACGAAACCCCAGGCTTTGAGATACAGCTCTATCTATTACGCAGCTACTATCGAGTATTGGCCCCATTTGGTGATCGCATTGATAATAATGTCTTCATTTGGGTAGCCACTAGACCACGCTAGTCAGCTTTATATCGCGTGTATGGTGATAAGAAAGATACTACCGTTTCATATACCCTATCTGATCTTGACCTGCCATCTCTAAAGTCGGGGTCAAAATTTACAACAACCGAACTAACATGTGAGACCGAAAATCTGGCTAATGACTAAAAAAGTCCTGGTTACCAGTTGCAGTTCATTTGTGGTGTGTGTATGTATAGTCCATGCAGTATTGCGACTTGTAAGTACTGATAAATAAGACGAAATATAGACATAAATCAAAAATGAGGACAGACCGCATAATGTAGCCTAACTGTACAGTTGTACTTTCAACATTGGGAATTATACGTCCCTTTTAAAACTAGTCCGCGTACCCCGAATGGATCCATGGCATCAGGTTAAGTAGGCTACGTAGGCTATCGCTTATTGCAGTGCTTTTCAACCTTTTTGAGCTCCATTCGCACTTTTTTTGTGAAATAAATTTCATTCGCACAAAAAGATGAAGATAGGCCTACTCGACATTTTGTTCAGATGTGCAACAATATGGATAACTATGTAGCTTAAGCTATCAAATGTCTCATTAAAAAGGCAACTCTTTTCGCTCGTTTTACTTCCAATTATTTCAATACAACACTTCTCGACCAAAAAATGTTGTTCGGAATTTGTACAAAAACGTCTACCAGTGCTTGGATGCCCAGGTCTTAAAATCTGTTCTGCACTCCTATCCAAAATATAGCGTATTTTTCGCGAGTGAAAAATGCTTGCTGGCTGAAATCGTTTATGAGAGCTGACGCAAAGGTCCCGCGAAGCTCCAGTTTTTCGAAAGGATGAAAAACCCACACGTTTGTGTTGAGGCTTTTGTCTTATGTCTTTGGAACATAAGGTGCAAAACGATCAAGAAGAGTTGGCACATTAGAGCTCGATACCTGATGACACGTTGCTCCAACTTTTACTCTCAAGTTTACGAGAAGACAATTACCGCATGGTAGGCCTACTGCGTGTTCTACTCTTCACCCCAATCTAACTTGAGAATTCATAACAGTTTGATAACGGTAAACCAGCTTTTAGACTACCACCAAAATATGAGTTTTTGTGGCATCTCGCGACCCGAGCCTCACCCATGAAGAGGAATTTAGATTTAATATTACAGTTGTATGCTACGATGTTACGGGCATATATGACAGGACATACAGAACGCGCACATCACAATTCTAACCAACACAGCTCTACGACACATGTCTGACGTAGCCTACACGATTTCAAATTAGGGCGAATTAAATTCCTCTGCGTATCACAGTTGTTCTATATTGTCGACTCAGATTGCAAGAACGCGACTATTCCGTGCCGACAACGGAGCATATCCAATCCATCTCGAAAGGTTTGGCCATCCAGCATCGGTCATTTTTAGACCAAGGTTTTGTCGCCGCTCATGTTTTTGGCACCGCATTTTATCAGCGGTTTATTCGCCAAAACGTTACGTCTTCATGTGCCCCGACGCAGAAGGGGTTGGCCTCGAAATGAATGAGTCTCATAGGCCTGAACTCGCTCGTTGCACACCCCTACACTAGTTCATCCCAACGGTCTTCGACCATGATTTCCAGAAAAAAACAGTCGGACAAATTTGATCATGAATTCCATGCCATATGCCATATTTGTTGCGCGTCTCGCTCATTGGCTACAGTAACCAACACAGTGACCTTGGATATGTAAAAACGATCGCAGGATTTTTTGCAACAAATTCAATAAATATTACATAGCCTACATATTCACAGATAGCTCTGGCACCGTGTCGACCCAAAATTATACCCTTTGCAGTCCCTACTTTCATAACCATGAAGGGGTAAAAATTTGACGTTACAGTAAACTTGCGAATGTGAGTCGCTGTAATGATGGTATTTGCTACTATCCTCGTACCTCGCGCTAATCGAACAGTTATTACGAAAATATGATGATTGTTTAGCAAAAGGAAGCAGAAAGTCAATTTGACATCATTTTTCGAGCCTGTCGCAGGATCAGACGGGCTGATATACTGTATGTCTGCCACTATACAGATTGTAGAGATCTCTATACTGCCACTACACCAGCTTCCAAACCAGACTTTTGGTGACGTAATAATTATAGTGTGGGAATATTAATTCACCACGGCTTGTAAGAGCTACGATTAGTGGTGCGTCGTATTCAGTTTTTACAATTGCGTCGCAACTACAAAAGTTACACTGATTCTAAATTTCCTATTAAGTTTATTTGAATTATTCCTCGTCAGAAAAGTTAACAATTAATCATTCGCACTTAATCCGGATTTTCATTCGCACTATTCGCACCACCTTCGTCATTCGCACTTGACCCGGATTTTCATTCGCACTGTTCGCACCACCTTCGTCATTCGCACTGCAATTTTTTTCATTCGCACCAGTGCGAACCGTCACACAGGTTGAAAAGCACTGGCTTATTGGATTAGTTGTGCGGCAATGCGTTGCTCAGTCATTCGCAATGCGTCTTTCCTATTCCCGAGTTGCTTGATCGATCGATCGACCAATGAATATATGCGTCTTCCAATTCTCTGCGTATCCAAGTGTAATACGTATTCTTTTTTTTCGGGACATCGAAGCAATCCTGGAGGAGTAAGGTAATTATATTTGATGATGTCATCATAAATTATCTCTCAACACCCTAATGTGGTACATGAAATCCCTGTGGTTGGGTACTTCACTCAACTATACTAAGGTTTATCTTGATTTATTTACGGAAACGTTATGACTCCGCAAATCTCGTGAGGTAGAGATGATGCATCTATCTTGGACACCAGTTGGTATTGGCAATAATAATCTTGATAATGATGATATACTGCCACAAAGCTGTGTTTGACGTAGCAAATTCGTATATGAATGCAGCATTATTGCGCATAATGTTAGTTGCATCAGATGGTTCAATAAATGCTTTGAGGGGCCTAGTGAAAGAAGTTCGAAATGAATATTTCGAATTTCTACAAGAGCTGTAATTTTTCGAACGAAGAGAAAAAAATCCGTTTTTGATAAAACACAATTATCATTTCAGTCATCGACCGACAATAGAAAGCTGAATTTCAAGTGCTCCACAAACGAACTTATTCATCAAAAATAAATGACGTGATTAGAGTTCCTATTTGCCTCCATTTGATTTACTGCAGTAAGCAAGCTATTCCTTTCGTGAAGAGTCGGGTTCGATCACATGGGCAGGAACAGTAAAATGCCGCATTGAGTTATCGACAAAGAAGAGACAATCAGCTTAATATAATTACTTACAGTTAAAATCTTTTCTGGAGCAGGCCTACAAATTATTCGCGATCTACCGGTTGGGATTCACTACAGTAAATGATGGTTATTTTTATTCATTGTAGGCCTACTAAAAATATATTCATATTCTATCGAATATCCGATTGCTGTTGATTCGGAAGATCATACAAATCGATAACCTAATTATCTAATGTAAGTAGCTATGTTTTCAGACTACTTCTAATCCGGACCGAAACAGCACATTGTCGCCCCCCCCCACCAAAAACCGCTGTTGTTGCCCCCTCCCGATTGCTTGACCAATCCTAATTCTGGGGGCTTCGCCGCTCAGATCTTATATATTTTACATCTCATTTCATCTCCCCCCTGTATGCATATGATCCACAGAGAACACTTACTCTTTCCGTGGCGAGCTAAGTCCCGTACACGCTATATAATCGCAAACGCATGACTTTTCAAATTCATGTACATTTTATCGGCTTTAGCTGTTTTTAGTAGAGCTAAGCGCGAGAATTTTGTAAAGTTGCTGATTGCACTTTGTCAATAATATTCATACTTGCATATGCCGATAATAATTGTTTATCAGCCCTCAGTCCACGTGATCAGGTGTACTGGTAGAGCTGATGGAGGTAATGACTTAGAAAATGTCAGGCACGTAAATTATTATTGATACATGATAAATCCTCATGCCGCAAGGTTAAGACTATTCATGAGCCAAAATCCCGGCTCTTATAGTGCCGCAGAGTTGATTTATCAAAGAAAAATATATAATTTCACCATCGCGGAAGCCTTGAAACCTCTAATGGTCGTATATCTACGCATACGAAAGATGTAGTACAAATGCTACAAAAGTTTGTAGAAATGGCATTTCAAGTCATGATCGACCAACAGCATTGTTATAATCAAATAGGTATGGTTGATGAAATAATCATGCCAGGATTGCGCAAACTTTTTTGCTCGCGAGCCGCATTCAAATTCTGAATCTATTCACGGGCCGCATTATATTCAATTGAGATCATTAGCCAAAACGCAATATCTCTAGCTAGTTAAATACAATGGTGACCGAGGAAATTTGATGATAATATATATGTATAAAACAAAACCAACCATTGATCGGGTCATAACTAAGTGAAGTGATATATAAATGTACCCGATACCTAGCGACGACTCGGGCTACATAATGCTACAAATTCATGGGGCGGGTATGGAGGATGGAAGATTCCTATTTCATTCCATACCATACCATGCCCTGCTACGCAGTATAATGCGCAAAAAATGCATCCGTCCAATCGCATAAAGGCTATCATAAAACAGAGTGGCGAATGTAGGCCTAATCGTCGTAAGGTTTCAACTCTCGCGTATCAGACCTTCATCAAACTAAGTGCATGTGTGAGACATCCCCAGCGGAAGAGTTCTTTGTTCAATCGAAGTATGGTCGTGAAGTACTATTACAGGTGACGTGCGGAATCGTGGAAAGGACATTTTAACTTGATTTGACTCCAGCACTCCTGTATTTGCGATTAGCTGTACTCGAGTTGGCACTCATTGCTTCTAACTTAATACTATTGTGAGATGTCAATCGGTCAATTGCAATGTCGTTGTGATAAGCGAACCCTGATCAATGTCGTTGTGATAAGCGAACCCTGATCAATGTCCCTGATCAATGTGTGTCTAGATCTATCAGAAACATGAATAAAACTTGGTACGAAGTCGTTTATTGACTATGTAGGCATCTCGCTGAATCACAAAATACCTCGATGTTCGAGTAGACCACATCTTGCTCGCTAGGCATCAGCTTTCCACGGCAGCGGCAGCGGCATTTTCAACGAAAGCCATACGCGGCAGCATAGGGTCCTATGCCACTGCGATGTCGTACACTGTCAGCCAAAAGAGTGTGTATTCACACCCAAAAGGTGGTATACACGGACAACAGTAGCCTACCTACCTCAGTATTAAACCGGGGTGTAAACGCAACATGTTATTCCACATGAATCTTGACAAATAAGAATAAGCACAAACGGAGTGCGAACGGACGTAGGAAGGCATAGGCGTACGCACATAAGATTTATAGCTTTGAATGCAACAAATATCACCGGGCAAACTCTGAAGTATAATAACTGAATACTGTCAATTACGTGTTTTGATCGAATGTCGTAGTTGGCCAATAGTATTCCGGCATAGCAAGAATGTAGGCGGATGCCAACTTCATAAATACCGACATGTTATTGCACCTGGAAGGTTAACTCAGAATAGGATCGCAAAGTTTTGTTTGTTGTTTTTATTTGATGACTAATCGCACACCTGCGATGCTGTTTATCCTGTGGTTAGGCTAGTATTCGTGCATTTCAGAGATATATAACATTGCAGATCAGTAGAAAAGCGAGAAAGATGACGCAACGATCCTTTCGCAAATGCAACATCCACGTTATATGCCACGGGTCACGATCATGTTGAACAACCTCCAAATCACAATTGGGAATCCCATTGGCACACATATCGCATTACACAAAGGACTTTTGACTATTGACTTTTGTAATCCAACCTTGGTACAAATTTAAAATCCGGAAGGTAATTAATTTTATTTGGTGCAGTACTACACCTTGTTTGGTGCCTTAACAATCCGACTCTGCAGCATATGTCTAGAGACTTTGCTCTGCAAAGAGCACAATGTTCATGTATCACTGGCATGTTGATTGCTGGGGTACGATTATAGCGATGTTAAATGGTTCATATACGTCGGAACATAATTATCCTCCAAACCTTGACAGTTCACATTTACCAACGATCAGATGAATAGGCGGAGATGTGGTACCGATGAAAAAGCGGGGCCGAAAATACTTGAAAAATTCTCTGTGATAATCACATGATTACAGTACGCGAATTTGTCTACAATTGCATGCTGACAGAATCTTTCCTCACATGCAAAAACCTGCCTGAGTTATGGGGTCTGTAACAGATGATTTATGTTTTTGGGGGTGTAAAATAAATTTGGATGGACGTACACATTTTTCTACATCACCTTCNACACCGACAAACCAGTCATAAGTGTAGGGCTTGTATCGGGGTGTATAATGCCACATATTTTTTAATNNAATACCATCCTCGCGTGGGCTATTTTTAATTCAATTACAATATTTATAGGGTGGGGCCTATGGTACNATAGCCAAATCAAGCAAAATAGTTGNACCCCCTAATAACATACAACAGAAACACCCTTACATATATAGNNGNCNCNAATCATAGTTATCTGTGTTGTTTTATCGATATAACGAAGTATTTGAAAGTCAAAATGTCGATTTACGGGTAATATGTATATGTGCCACTAATTTTGTAAGTTGGGGTTTAAATCGAAATGTGATTTTACATCAACCTTTGAGTTGATATAATCTATTTTATTCTNGTAAGTGGCGACGAAATATTTTTCGTTGGCTTGCTGTAGCTTANATTATAGCACACAACAACACANGATGAAAAANTAGAGTTTTTTTTTATCNTNTGTGTAATAGGTCCCATGGTCGCGTGCCTTTGGACCCACCGNGTGGGNACCGATGATACGTTCGAGCAAGATGTTTTGAACGTTCATAAATNTTTTTTTNAAAAGGCGGATATTCATGTAAATGTCTGCGATATAGGTAGAGCTCGGATCAAAAGGTTGAGNCAGCAAAAGATTAGCTATTCTCGGCTGAAGATTTGAGGGCCAGAGATCATTTTGCAATTTTTAATCCATCGGTATCACATNCCCCCTATCTTGGCATGNATCATGGTGAGTTGACNAATTGNAACTTCGGCTCGTTCGCCAGGCTAANCGCAAAGTGANGGTTCTTTTGGAANCGAAGGGTCGTATTACTGAAAACGAATCGGAATCTGTCTTCATCGACATTATACATGCACTCAGTCGCGTTATACATTACTAACCTACGGATAGATGAGCAACNCGTGACTCACGGCTGAGTAGCGAGAGCGAGATGGCTATTGNTGATTTGCTTCGTGAACAGATATTGTATNTAAGCGGCCGGACATAATGCTGTCCACTTGTCCAGTGTCGAAACAATGCTGTCCGGCTGTTTGCATGCAATATCTGTTTTCGCAGCGGGTAGCCTACTCTACTGGGTACTCAACAGTGACTGATTAATTGCCCAATGCACAATGCACATCTATCTGTAGGCTATGTTGTCTAAAATGTCTATAGTCACATACTGTAGCCTACTGTAAACTAGCAAAAGACTTGTCTTGTACATTGAGTATTTTATGTACAGATTCAGACGTTAGCAACACGGGGAAGATGTTTTAAGCGACCCATCCTCATAATTTACGTTTCAATATATCAGACGGCGGTATGTATGTATGTATGTGTGTATAATTGGAAATAGTGTAACTGCGGATGGCTTTTAGCACCATACCATTTCAAAATCGAAAGTTCTATACTATAGTATATCTATACTGTCCTAGTGTTATATTTCTCTACCAGATATCTTACGGCAGCGATAGGCGAGTCGCGTCCGAACAATCCGCCCGTGAATCTTCATGANTTCCACTCTCATCCGTTAATATTGCGATTGCAAAGTCTTCGGTTTGACAAGCTTATTGCAACATGAGAGGTTCGATTAACTTCATATTTTAAATTCACGCTTCCATAATATTGTNACTCGTGCTAACGTGTGCCTAGCGATTGAAATACAAAGGCAGGAAAGACTTGACTCCCNCGTCNCAATGTCAATGCAAGAATTTAAGCCATTCGTACATCTTTGTAGTTCTGTTTAATTCCGNTCTATTGACTAAGCACATCTTGCAANGTTTATTATANTNCTTTANACATACGTTATGTGATGTTCGAGTTNGGAAATATAGTTTATTCAATGTATTGCAGCTTCCCCGATGTATCGTTGACTCAACAGGAACGTCGATGGTGTCTATACGTTCGGAATCTCCTTCTCTTGCAATTACCACTCAGCAAGCTTATCACAGATCAATATGTTGAAAAAGGAAATCAGCAACTCTGAACCAGATAACTCCCCTGAATAACTCAATCTCCAGCCCAGAAATTTACCGAGACACATCCAGCATCAAATTACCGAACAATGTGATTGCCTAATAAAAGAGGATGACGATGACTTGCTCTCACGCGATATTCCACAGTAGCTTGGCTTCATGTTTGAGGTCTGACATATAAGCTTCTGTCAAACCAAGCGAAGATTGAAATCCACGGTATCAATTCCATCAAGATTTCACTCAGTTGTTTTTCAACGACGCGTGGTATTTCATTCACTCATCCATTTAATTAGTAGTTCTGGCAGGTGTGCGGAAAAACCCCGCAACCGTGCAGATTTGTCAGCGTATCATACGTGTCTGGGCATTTTTATGACGAATAAAATGAAAACACTTCGATGATGTTGATGAGTCATCGCTAACAGAAGTCAGCTTGAGAGCTGTTTGAAATGATTTTCGTCCAGAAAATCACAAATCAATAAATAGACCCATGAGGACTGAATACCATGATCACGTGGTATACAATCATTTTGAATTTCTCTGGTTCATCAACATATCCCTTAGAAAATATCGCGGGTTCGCAGCAAAACATAGCATAGCGCATTGTCCCGATTTCCCTTTCTGGCAATTTGCATGGGGAGTACTCTTGCCCATCCCTCGGACACACAATACGTTTTATTGCTTTGGAATCATGCCTTGTACTTGGAAAATTCAACTTGACTTGACCACCAACTTCAGTCGTGACTTGACTCGACTTGACTCGACTTGACTCGACTTGACTCGACTTGACTC
>ATSW01002271.1:0-10084 GCA_000444245.1 Botryllus schlosseri | reverse complement strand
GTCTTTGTTCATAATGTTCTGGTTGACGAATCAATAAAGTCTGTCCCTCTCTTCGGATCTACATCACCAAAGCACCCTGATGGTGCAGAAAAACATAAATTGCCTTTATACATGTATCGAGTAACGTCCTGTCAAAGGCAATTCAATTTTAACCGATTTAAGATTATTTTCATCTATATAGCGTCTTTCGATTCAACAATCGGGACTGTTACTTTTTACGTCAACTTCAATTCTGAAAAAAATATGTATCATATAGGCTACTTGAAGATTCCAAGTTTCAATAGTTATATACGTTTTTGCTGTATTCACATACTACTACCTACGATTGTATCAATGCTGGTGCTGAAACTGGACTACATAGAATGGGGATTACTTGGGTACGTCCTTTACTGTACTTGACAGTTTTCAGTCTTCTAGGCAAAACTAGGCCTGGAATACTTGTGTGTTACTTACTTGCAAATCACTTCTACTTGCACCCGAGTAATAATTTAGGACCTTACTTCTACTTCTACATTAGTACCATTGATGACTACTGTGATGAACCAGACCAATGAACGTATGGTAGGCTTTTATTAACAATATTCCGACTAGCGCCGACACCATAAACTAGCGATCCTCACTAGGTAGAAGTCAGATGCAGAAATGAATGATTACTGCGCTGACAGCACCATGATCGTTCATGGGGCATGACAGCGCTCACGTGATACGCTATAGCGAATCCGACAAAACACGTCAACTACTACTTCGACCACCTCTTCTCTTTTCTGCTGGTAATTACATTCACCTAATATCAGCCTGAAAATTATAGTGGTTGTTCCTATTTTTGCAGAGTAACTCCATCATTGGCGACGATATGGCGTGCCGGAAAATGCAGGCTGATGCATGCTGTCTTGAATTTGAGACTGGCCGGGGTATAGAATATGAACTCCCATGTGGGGTTAAAGTTGGTATACCAAACAATGCACTGCCAACGAACATGACCATATTCTCAGAAGTAAGTATCATTTGTGACTGTATGATAAGAAAGTAAGATACAATAGTATGGTATCGGAAAGTCTGTGCCGATATGCTTGACTTTAAGGTTTCTGATACGAGTTCCGGTTCTAATTGCGGATGTTGAAAAGTGAAAGGTTGTTGTTTTCGGTGCAAATAAAAAATATTAGATGCCGAAGGACTAGAAAACATGCGCTGATTTTTGGTGTGAATCGTGATACCAGTGTTCTGTGGTGTGATGTTGTTACTGCCATTGCTAGCTCAGAGTCATCACTATTAACAGCGATGTATCTAGGGAGCGGGTTTTGGTCCGAAATCCCTCCGATTTCTAGCTTGTACTGATGTTCATGTGAAAAACTGATCCAATTCCGATAAAGTTTGAAATTAGCGAGTTGGTACGAAATTTAATCAAGCTCATTGTGTTTTAAGTAGTTAATTGCAGATTTTTAAGTGTTGTTAGATGTTAGTTGTGGATGATGTTTAATCAGTGAAGATGATTTGGTTACTCCATTTATGCATAAGCCTTCATATCATTTATCATTATTGTTTGGCTTTTCCAATATAGTGATAGTCATAACGAGTCAGCCACGTGTTATAGTTTGGGTGAAATTTTACACCAGACGCCCTTCTTGGCACAACCCTGTCCTTTTCCCTTGCTTGGGACGGCACTGCAGTGGATTGTGCTCGCCAGTAGCTAGGTTTTAGGGTGTCAGCTCCGTAGATGTGCTCCGAGCCCATGTGTGCAGATTGTGAGACCAGTTCTCTATCCACAGAACTACGGTGGCTGACTTGTGCTGAGACTTATAAAATATATCGTGAAATGTGCCTATTGTAATCTCTTTTTGTAGTTACTCCTCTTTGCCGTATGGGCCTACTACAGACTGAGTTATGATATAATAAATTCAAACATTTCCATTCATGTTTAGTTACTGCAAGGTTCCGATGTTGACTTTGAGTTGAACGACTTGGATGAGCTTTTAAGCGGAGTTCTAAATCTATCTCCTGAAGGGCTGCAATTCAAAGAGGTAAACAGCCTATTATTTTATAGATTATAGCAGCCGTGAACCGTATTAGTAAAGTGTTTATGAGAGGATACTAACTTGAATGAAAGTCATTATACTTACTAGCCTATAGTCATTGTTCAGCTATCTCTTTAAACCTTAATGATGTGCTTTACAAATATATTGCATGCAAGACTGCATTTCGATATTGAGACTTCAGCAACTGTTCATGATGGGTTGCTAGCATCCACACTCCATATTTACCGTATTCATTTTCGTTAATTTGCAAAAACGAAGTGCAGCGAGTCAGCGTTTTAAAACATGAACTTGACAAAGAATAAATTTTGAATCTGTATGACCAGTGAAAACCTTCATCCCTGCCTTTGACTTTGTCTCACTACTTTAGAACCTAGTTTTACTGAGCTAGCTTGAACTAAAAGATTACGATTATTCCACTAGCTGTGACTAACGGAACAATAGATACATTTCGCTAATTGCTTTTGTTAATACTGCTTCATAGGATTCTATGATTATACTGTATTTCATGAAAGTTATAACGAACCTTTAAACTTTTGTAACTGGACCATAGTTGAAGTAGTTGGGTATCACTGCTTTAGGGTAGAAGCAATAGCGGAAAGCTCATGAAAATGGTGTATCTCAACTTTTTATTTTAGTTCTAAATAGGTTTAATGTGATATAGGTGTGTGCATAATTGTGCAATTAATAACGCTAAGATAGTCAAGACATAGTATTGCACTCATGCTGTTTTACAGCCCGTTAAGGTGTCATTGCCATACTCGTATGAAAGAAACGATGGGCAAATACGAGAAATTATTATCCGAGTGATGTCATCGGATGGAACAATCGAAGACCTTGAGTGAGTGAAGCCGGCTACATTGCTCCGTCATATCCTATTATTATATTACACCGTTTTGATCTCGAGTATTTTTAAGTAGTTTCAAAATGTATCTACTACCGTACATAACTTATTCGTAGAAGGCAATCATGTAATTGTGTTCATTGTATAGTAATGACTAATTTACTTTCATCCAGCGGCAAGAATTGTAATATCTCAGACACCTTGGATTATATGTTTCATCATGAGGATATTCGGGCTGTCATTATGAACGTAGCGTGGGGAATCCTATTTATATAAGCTGTAATTAAAATGTCGCGTTTTCCGTGCAATTATAGTCGCATAGCTACGTGCATTTCTTGATTGAAGGATATGGCCATTGATAATGATGACGTATAAGTCAGGCATAGCTTTTTATAATTACGCATTCCTACAACAGTGATAGTATTACTATTATTCCTGATGTATGCCCTCTGTGGAATGCTGATTTGTTTTTGTCTTTATGAGAGATTTACTGAAACTGAAAAGATGCATGTATATTGTATATCTAATCTATCTCAAGCATACTTTCAATAGTTGACATTATGAATGAAGTTTTAATTGGCAGAAGAAGTGTTTTTGCAAACTTTGTATGTATTCATAAAAAGCATACGGTACTGTTTTTTCTAGAACTGAGACGCATTTGGTTGAGTCTGACGGTAAGAAAACTTGGGTTGCTGAAGCGTACNCATTCCATTTTTCNAAATTTGCCGCCATAGCAAGAATCATGGAAGCGTCAACTGTTATTCACCAGGTANATATTNTGTNTTTTCGATTGACCATGCTTCCAGACAATCACAATATATTGCTGCTTTTGTAGCACTCACGACACTTACTTTTCACTCCGGCATACCCACAGACCAAGCTGAAATTTGAAGAAGGGTCGGTCTCAGAAGGGACTACTGTCACCATGAAGGTATCTTGATTAGTAGGTCGTGGGTTCGATCCCAGGCCGGGTCAGACCAAAGACCTGATTAGTAACAGTGGTATCCTTACTTGGCGTTCAGCATANCNGAGTTAGCATGGANGTGTGGTGCAAGACTTAGCAAGCCTTACTAGGCTATNTCCGCACTTTCCTTCCATATGCACATAGTCTACTCATGGCAAGCATATGCAGTTATGCACAGGTCNTATGTATATCATGAGTCTNTGTATATGTCACAAAAACGTCNAGGACANAAGTATACAACGTCCTATCCCTATTTTACTGGATGATTAGGTGGATGAACTCNATNCTCNNATCATTATGTACAAATATATCCTGTGATTACTGNCCTATCTAATCGAAAATCTATACTATATGATCTGTATTTACGACAGATTACTTTTTGCAACTAATCATGACCATCGTTATTGTAATTGCAACTGACATGATTTTGGTGTTGATGGCGTATTTGAGAGTAGAATATGAACTAATGTGATTACCACCACCATCACATATCCTCTGCACAAGATATTGATGGATGGTGACTTGAAGATGTTTCATTTTAACCTAGTGTATCCGTTGATGAAAAGCACCCAGCACTAATCAATACTTCAATCTGCATGAAATCATTTTTTCGCCCTCAAACTCTCTCTGTCTCTGTGTGTGTGCAATGTGTTTTGCAAATTGTATGATCCCAATTTTATATTAGCCTGTTGGAGAATAATTCACGCTTACTACCACACAGGTCATTGCAGTCGACTCGGACATTGTCGATGAAGTTTCTATGAATAACGATGCTGCCACATCTTGCATACTTTCTGTCAAAGTATTTCCGAGCGGCACTGTCTTTGAAAAGCCTGTGCAAGTTCGAATTGCCCTGCCGGATAAACTTGTGAGTCATGCGGTCATTTTTGTAAGGAAAATTGAGAATTGATCATGTACCATTTACTTTTTTAAGCTCGGTAAAAATTTCAATCATAACGATCTGAAATTGCTCAAATGCGAACCTGACAGTAGTGATTGGGTGGACGTGACGTCGGACACTCCAATGACAGTGTCTGCTGTTGACGTCTCGTTTTATGTCCAAGTATTCTGCAAGTAAGTAATATATTTTATGATTATCTAGGTCAGTGAATATTAACCGGGGCTCCCCGAGCCAATCTCAGGGTTCCACAGGAGGTCAAGACATACACTCAACACATACGTATGATTCGTGATAACAACGTCACCTGTCATTGTCATCATTAGCTACAGACAATTTGGCAGTAGTCGAATCAGTATTTTAGTAGTGAAATTGCAACTGTTGTGGTTGTACATCAGGTGAAGTGGNGTACACAGGGAAGGTTGNGAGCTGAAATGTCAATTCTGTATCNANTATTTATCAGCCCATTTGCAATTAAGCAACTGGTATCATTCTGTTGCGCTTCGACCAAACTATATGAAGGCACACTCTGGTCTGTGAAACTTAATAGTAGAAATCACGCCGATTTGCTATAAACATTCATTATGCTGTTTTTGTTTTGTGTCATCATGCTGTCATCAAATCATACTTTAATAATTTTACAGTATCATAATAACAATCAAGTTGTGGGAATTTTACTTGTTTCACAAGCACACCTATATATGATATAACGGATTATCTTTTTACAGGTATGTTGTCGTGAAGGACATAGTTTGCGGAGCCGTGCGTTACATATATCGTCGACTTCGGACTCACAAAGTCCAGTTTATCGCCATGCAGGTTAGTAGCCTACTATCTAACAGGAAATGAACTAGCAGTACCGGTATGCAGGTATGTCATGAATCAGCAGTCATTCAGCCTGTTTTAATCATACGTAATTACTGCGATATTGAGGGAAGTGCNAGTAAAATGAATAGCACGCACGCATGGTCTCAGCAACGAAGCCATTGNATTCGTGATTATGCTAAACTGTTCAATATTCAATAGAGCAAATANATCTCATTTCATAAATTATTATGTACTCGAAATATGGTTTAAATCAANACTTATAATTTGTANNATAAGTTTTCTTTCAAATATAATAATACTTATAAANGGATATTATTTTGCGTTAAACACAGTTTTTGCTCCATCATGTAGGTGTATATCGCAATTACAGTTCTTATTCATATGGCCCATAAGCAACATTTCATAGAAGACAGGAGGGATTCTACTTTGAAATGGATGTTAAAAACTTACTATTTCAGCAAGGGCTGTTGTGTGGCACACATTGAAAAGAATGGAGGGCAATAGAACTCTGAAATTTTGAAAGTAATCAATAAGCCCGTGGCAATCTGTATTCTCTGAACTGCATCTTTGGCCAACCATCATAGACGTAGCCAGGATGAAATTTTGGTGGGATAGATAAAAATGCAGGGGTCAAAGATGCGGTACTTCCCTNGTTACGTCTATGGCCAGCATAACTATAAAGTNATTCATAAATGACAATTTTTGCCAATGTACAATTGGAAAATTGGTCATTTATCATTCTCCTGGATTTTTGTAACTGACCTGCTGATGGAATGTTTCTGTTTCACAGAAATGTACCTTGCCCACCCAAATTCTCACNCAGTGTATATTGGAGAAAAAGGTCTCGCAACGGATTCAACAGCTGCGAAAATTGGGCTATGAAAACGAAGATGCGGCCACCGAGGTTCAGGAAATGATCGAAGGTTCGCCTTTCAAAATTAAGGTAAGTCTCCGGTCATCCCAAATGCAATGTATATCTTTAAATTTATAATCTGTAAATTTGAATTTGAAACTGAAAAATATGGATATTCTGACTTTGCACATGAATATTGATAAAATAACTTGGATAAAAACGTACACGATTGTTATGTGTAGTCCAATATTGAAGTCTCGTCCTCACATTTATTATTGAGATAAACTGGTCCTTGCGACTACTAGAACGTCTCTCTTTAGGGCTCACACCTTCACTATGTTATACCTGACCCATTTGTCAAAGAAATTGTATGGCTGTATGTCCTTGCTATACTGGATTTCAATGATAAGTCTGCAGGGGAATTTATTATGTTTGCATGTAGCGAATTGATAGTACCGTGACTACGTTTAAATGGCTTTGTGTATTTCAGGTTGTTGGAGATGTAAAATTGCAGATGTTTGCGGAACGTAAAGCGCAGATGGTGCAGGAGAGAAACTTGCTCTGCAAATTCTTCTCTCAGTATCCGCCAGATAAAAAAGGATTTTCAAGGTGGCTTATGAGATTAGCTAGTACCTTTGGGAACAAATTTTTGTCATTGTTATTAGTTCCTTTGCTTGTGTGGGTGTGGGTAACTCTGTATGTAGGGATGGGCAAGATCGAGTGCCTGAGTGATTCGATTCTGAATCTGGTAGTAGAGGTTACTAAATTTGGTCCCCAGTATCACTCAAAGTCACACATAGAGTTTGAATACTTGACAAGATTTCATGCACATTCAGATTCTTTGTGGAGCCTGGCCAGTCAAGTAAAAAATGTCAAACCGGGTTTATATCCTTCTACAGAGTGCAAGAGGATACCACCAAAGGTAAGTCTCACTATACTGTGGAAGTTTCCAGCCCGCCAGAATAGATTTAAATCTAACGTGTGATGATGAAATCTGTAAAATGGAACATTCTTTAATAATGTTAACGAAATAAAATGGAGGGTTGTGATTTAAATGAGGATTACTTCTTAAAGCAGGGGTTCTCATCCTTTCATGCCGTGCCACTTCATTCTAGGAAAAGGAAATTCTATGTGTCCCCATGCTGTATATATATATATTACTGGCATAGTACTGAAGAGTAATTACCATTTTATACAGTGGAAAAGGGAACCTACTTTATGATGACTACACTTGTATCTAAAACAATGTACTGTGTGCAGGGTTGCCATCGACATGGACCCAAAAATAAGGACAGTAGAAAAATTAGATTGGCATTAAAAGCGTTTTTTACCGATACGTTGTATTTATAAGACCCGTGACATGTCACATTCCGGAAACAACCTGCCTCAGCAACTCCTTGTTAGTATAAAGTGCTCCATTGACCTCACGACAGCTCAGGTCTAGCTTTACCTTTACTCAGGGCCAAAACTGCACTTCGTCAGCCCCCCTAAAAAACACGTTGGTCTTGCCCCTCCCATGGGGTGATAAACCAACCTCTTGACCTCGTTGTGATTAGAGGCGTCAACCAGAAAGGAAAAAGGCTGTAGCCTACATCAAGTTTAGACAAAACATTCTTTTGATCGTGGAGCAAGAACTCCAGTAACACTGCTTGTAGTCCAGGTTCTGGCCGAAGCAAACTTCTTTGCGATGTTGGAATGGGGGGATATTGCTTTGAACAATTTCGATGTGCGATCGCTGGTGCGGAATGATTGCTGGTGTTTGCAGTATGGAATGCCTCAACAGCAGCAGCCTTGTAGTCTGTGGTCGTTGGTACTGATCGACTTGTGAAAAAATTATTCATCAACTGGCTCGAAATAATCAATATGATACACTTATTGTGTTTTGGGGTATCAATATGGGTTGAAATACCGGTCTTTCCTATGGTCTCCAGCTTCATGTTAATGTCGCAATCGCAGATATTGCCATGTGCGAAGCACTTGCCCTTCAAGCTTCGTTTACTACCTTAAAACTCTCTCTCATAAAAAATGTTTTTACGAATACTCATTTTACCTACCAGATTTGGCCTTATTAGTAGCTAACATTACATGTACAATATAATTTAGATACATGTATCAATGATTTATAGCTTTACTTTTTAACCCAAGCGACGACGCCTTTTTTCAGTACGCAATAAATGCTGCCTTCCCTACAGATTTTTCTGCTTTAGACTAAACACCAGAAACCTGGTCCTGCTGTTTACTGCTAAAATGACGCCCGCTGCGATAGGTTGGTACAGCCGAAACTGCTACACCGGAGTTCCTTTCATTCATGATGTCATAAAATCTCGACGCAAAAGCATAATTTTAGAATATTATGCAACACAGATACCAGAGGGAAATGATCGAAGTTCTGTAGATGTTGAAAATAAGACAAAATAAGGATACAAAGTCGAAAATAAGGACATTTCTTAGAAATAAGGACAAATCTTAGAAATAAGGACGGTATGGCAACCCTGACTGTGTGTCTATAAAAATCGGTGATAATGACGTAAAAATGCACAATATATCAGGGCATGTGGTGAGAAGCTTTTTCCTGCTACACTGCCAAGCGCAATGGATGTCAATATGTTTCTAGGAATGAGATTTTTTAACTCTATATTTATGATATTCGTTCTCGCAATGAACTCATTAATAATATCGACTATTCTACCACATACAATGATTAGGACTGACACAATATCTATATAACATTATTGTGCTACCAAGCCTATTAAATAAATGGCTGTGTTGACTTTGTCAATGTTCAAACTGATGGGTGACTGAAAGGTGTTTGATGTCATCATACCAGTGTTGGGATCAAGTCACTACCTTCGAGTCACGAGTCATTTCGAGTCATTGCCCATTTTGACTCGAGTCAAGTCAAGTCAATCGATTTTCAAAGGTGACTCGAGTCAAGTCAAGTCACTCTATTTTTGGCGGTGACTCGAGTCAAGTCGAGTCAAGTCAAGTCAAGTCACGAGTCAAGTCACAATTCAAGTCAAATTGTCTTTTCGAGGTATGAGGCGTGATTACGTCATTGTACTTTGCCAGCTGTCTGAAATACAGATTGAGTGGTCTTTGAATTTGAACCGATGAAGGGATATAGAGTTAAATATACACGCAATTAGGGCGCTGTATCGCTCACATAGAAGTAGAACTAATAAACTACGTAAGTAATGCACAGCCTCAGTTTATAGTTACCAGCCAAAATAGAGAATATAGAGAAACGAATTGATAAGATGCAATACATTACCCTTTTGCAAATTGATATGATACAATTCGAGCCTGCTCCAATGGTTGAGGACTATATAAACTATTTTCGAATTCAATTTCAATGAAACGAGTGGTTTGGTTAAGTTAAGAACACAACAAAAATAGACATTTTGCCCATAAATTACTTAACTATACTATAGTTTACGACAACGTAGGCTGTAAGCTTCGATAACTTCGTTTGCGATCAATATATTTGTGAGAAAACAATGGAGACTCCGTACAACGCACGATCATTGAATGACTGGTCGCTCTCACGGGTCACACCAGCGTTGCGCGAACAATCCGAACATATGCAAGATACAGTGAATTTTATCGACACCGATTACTTGATGACTTGAAATTGACTCGTGAATTTTGCTCCGAGTCACGAGTCAAT
>ATSW01002268.1:0-10825 GCA_000444245.1 Botryllus schlosseri | reverse complement strand
GACTCAGACCTCTGCTGATATCATCCACAAGTCAGTTTTTCTTTTCTTTAGCAATTGTCATACAATTCGGACCCTCTCTGTCTTTCAGCGTTCCCTTTCTTTGAATTCAAATCGACTAGCACTTTTTATACAGTTGCACTGTGTTCCAGAATAGCTATAACCATAAACTCTTGTGACCTCAGAACAGTGTGGAGATCAAACCACTACCTTCGAGTCACGAGTCACCTTGAGACATTACACATTTCGACCCGAGCCCAGCCAAGTACCGTCAAGTCATCATTCAAGTCAAATTGAATTTTCGAAGTATGCATGATTGCATGATGATGCAAAGTCACTACACTTTGCCAACTGGGTGTAGGACAAATTAATTGGTCATTTATCTTGAATCAAATACTGAATAAACTTAAATTTACATACGCTCTGATCTTCGATGACGTAACCTCGGTGCAACAATGCCAGCCTCGTCCGTGCGTAGATGCGGTCTGTCTATAAGCTTCAATTCCTCCGCTTCGCGTTGGAGTCCGAATTGGACTGGATAGATGGTGATTCGAGGCTGCTTATATGCATTTCTGTTTCAAAAACAAACAAGGTCTTCCCTGCCAAGAGCTGGCTATAAGTTTCGGGCCCAGTTCGTGATGAGTTATTTTCTTTTTAATCTTTTTATGAATCACAGTTCGTGCTCCAGCCGCGGCCATTAACTAATTGTTTTCGGCTCTATCAGCTACCAAAATGGCACAGCTTCGTGTGCGAGTTAATCTCCCTCATCATTATAAATGACCCATTATAACGACTTCGTGCACGAGTAGAAATGACTAAGTGTCACGATTCGGCCTCGGCTCCTTATTTGGATAGAAACATCGGTCGCCCTTTTTGATTTTGTGCCAACCCAATACATTGCAGTACCTCGCTCGCTGCAATCACCTTTCCCCCACTCAGAGAAATACATTACCTTTGGGTTGTCAGTCCTTTTACAAGCTTACTCAGCAACCCACACACAACAACGTCTAACAACAAGAATTCTTCAATTCGGGTTTTCATGCGAAGCCTAGCTTGAACTCCAGGATCCTAGTNTTTTTAGGCGTCAGAGGCATACCCTGTACGACCTTAGCTTGGCTGGCCCATAATTNGTCGAAGCGACGACCTAGCGCATCACAAATAGCCCNCCTTTTTTATTAAAAGGGCGACTTTTGTTCATATATTTCTTTAGGTCGCCAGCGGGCGCTGTTGTTTCATTATGCGCACACGAAATTCATTCGAGGTTCTCCTAAACTGGATTATAGCATAGAGAGTACCGCACGAATAATTTGTATCTTCTTTGTACGGGCGAAACCAGAATACATATATTCTTGCGCGCTGTGTCAAATACATGCGACATCATATGCCAACGATTGTTAACACACGGCGT
Source organism: Botryllus schlosseri (assembly GCA_000444245.1). Lineage (NCBI taxonomy): Eukaryota > Metazoa > Chordata > Ascidiacea > Stolidobranchia > Styelidae > Botryllus > Botryllus schlosseri. The sequence continues at coordinate 9,420 of ATSW01002268.1, read as the reverse complement.
TGATCACCCGAATTTAGTGCGAGTTTAGAATCCCGGACTATTGTTGATTTTCCTGAGGTGAATTTATTGAAATTCAACGTCGAGTTAACTTTATGTTTTCTTTCACCGAATAGTTGCAAAATTGCGGAGTTTTAAAAGGGTCAAAATACAACTACAGGTCACATTACTTTGGTATAGATACAGTATCACGTCAGATATATCTTCGCTTGTATATTTATATCGGCCGCACGAGATACGTAGCTGGGTGTTTACCTTAGATGGATTGTTCTCGAGTTTCATGATCAAAAAGTGGTAGGTTCACGCGGGTTTTCACTACGCGGCCATCCATATGGTAATCTCGTTATCATGTTGCATCACCAACCAGCAAGCCAGTGTCGAAAACGTCCGTTCAGCAAAACTACTTGAACTAATTCAGAACTCGCACCGCCGCGAATCTCGCGCCTCATCANCACCTGACAGCACAACCCAACGCCAAGCACCGCATAATGCACTTCTGCACAGTATTAATTACAGAGCAAACGCTTACCATACTGACCAAGCGATCAATTGTACAAAGCAGATGAGAATTAACATCCATCATGCGGTATATACGGGAGAGCACAGATAATAACGCGCGAATGATCAGGCTATTATTGTATCTCCCCTATAAAGGTGAGATCATAATTCACATTTTCCTACGTGCTATGTCAAATACCCGTGACAACGCATCCCCACGATCGCTAACACACGGCGCTTTTCACCCGCGTGAATGGAGATTCAAATTGAGTGTGAATTTAGGATCACATACAATTGTCGTTTTTCTGACGTGAGCTTACCGAACTAATTTCAACAATAATTCCAAAGGTCATGTATTCCCGTATGTATATAAAAAAAAACGCAACTACAGGTCGCATTAATTTGGTAAATTAAAAGTCCGCTGCTCGCCGTCATATTAACTTTGCCGCAACGATAGGTCTTCGCATCTCATTCGAGTTATACCATATGGCATCGATTATGAAATTTGACCCTTTATAACTTCCTGAATTCGCATCGCCCATTAAGCGATAACAGTTATTCACTCTACCAAGCTAGATTTAAATATGTGGTTGCCGCGATTCACTGACTATACAGCCGGCGAGTTCACATTTCGCCTCAATTAAAATGGCCGACAGATTATACCTCTGATCNTTAATGTTCGTTCCTTGTATTTATCCTCGGTACACGAATACTACATTAATGCCTTCAAGTTCAGATTACTCTACACTACATTTCTACCCNTTTCTTTACGCTTACACGTCAATTTTTGGTGGGGTTAAGTTCATCTGTTCCATATGAGTTCAAATAAACTTCAATAAAATATATGCTTCGTCATATTACACTTCTTTTACAACCATTCTCTCGAATTTCAAACAGTGTTCTCCGTGTAACAGAGGGTACTAGGTATATGAGAACCCAAAAAAGATATCAGGGCCGATGAGATGAACATATCATGGCAGACCATTGCTAGAACATTTCGAGAAACTGTACTAAGTTGCTTACAGGGGAAAATCGTACAAAAAACAATGGTTCTCTAACATAAATGAATAATAGTGTATTCCAAATGAATATTTAAAATTTACAATCGGTGGCTGATGTAAAACTGATCGAATTAATGCCACGTTATTTGCATATCCGGGTAAATACTTAGATACATGACTGGAGTTTATTTATGTACATGATATCCATGAAAGTCTATTACTATGCTGAGTCTAATACCCCTAAATATAGTGCTGTTGCTATATTTTGATTTAAAAGAGTCTTCTGTGCGTAAAAATAACAAGTAGATTGAGTTTCTAAACTTTACAGCACGACTGAGGCGATTTTCTATTAAGCCATTACAGCGAAAATAGGAGATTTTGGTCAAAATAGCCCTATGGGTTATCGCCACCAAAAGAGGCAATTTAAAAATAAACTAAGGTCATATTCGGAATCAGTGCCCTTCAGAACCCCCAACACCACTCTCACTTTGTCTGCCTAAAAATATGTGTTGACCAGTGTAATAACTTGCTTTCGAGAAATAAATAACAATCATTATAGGTTAAATGATACTTTCCACAGATATTCTATTTTGTGTATTTAAGACTAATGCGACTTGATAATATTAATGATTGCACTTTCGAGAAATAAGGACGTTGATAACATTCAGATTCTGCGTAGATTTTGCGTGATCAACTATGTACGATTTTTTGTGTGTCTAAGACTATATATGTTCACGAAGACTGCGGTATCGCATGGATAAATGCATCATCGCTAATTAATTACTTGAAGGCGACTTGATAACATTAATTCCTAGTAACGTAGTCAAACGCATAACAGAATTTACGCGAAAGTCAGTATTGCTTTGTGATGATTTTCATGTTGCTCCATACCGATTTGGGAGATAGTACACTTAATTTCATAAAGTAGATAGGAACTAATTCTACAAAAGTATTACACTTCTATTAAAGTTCTTGATCCCAACGTTATAACGACAGGGACAAGTTAGTCGCATGTACGCGACACCTATAGATATAACGACACACACAAATGAGTCCCATATACGCGATTCCTAAGGTTATAATAATAAAAATAGACTAGTCGCATGCAAGCTATTCGTAAAGACTTTTACACTATGGATTTTTTAAAATGAATACTAATCTTATTAAACTGTCCAACACTTTACGCGAATTTAGGTGGAAGGGGTTATCGCTATGCTGTTTGGAATTTCGGGGGAACATTATTCCCGCATTGCGGAATTTTCTTCCTGTGTGCCGGGAAAAATGTAATTTTGGGCGGTTTCGTCTGACCGTTAAATGGTGAAGTAACAAATGTGAGAGCTCTGCGGGAACTAGGTTATACAACGGAGCCTCTCGAGTATCTCATACCCTAATAATTCAAGAAAAATTGTAAATGCAACTTTTTACTGCAACTTTTGTTAAAAGTAAATGCATAAAGGCCGTACACCAAGTTTAGACGAAATCATTTTTGAGCGTATGGTGCAAAAACTCCAGTAATAATGCTTGTATAGTCTTGGTCCTGGCCTAAGAAAACTTATTTGCGATGTTGGAATCGGGGATATTGCTTTGAACAATTGCGACGATGTGTAATCGTTGGTGAGGAATGATTGCTGGTGTTTGACAGTATGGAATGCCCAGGTACCCTCCGCAGCAGATGCCTTGCAGTCTGTGGTCGTCGTTGGTGCTGATCGACTTGTGGAAAAATTATTCATCGACTGACTCAAATTAATCATGATGACACACGTCTTGTGTTTTGGGGTATCCAATGTGAAATGAAATGGCGGTTTTTCCTAAGGCCTCCGGGTTAATGTCAAAATTGCAGATATTGCAATGTGCGAAACACTCACCCTTCAAGCTTCGTTAGGCACCTTTGAATTCTCTCTCATAATCGTCAAGAAAAACGTTTTTACGCCTATTCATTTTAACCATGGGTGGGCAAACTTTTCAGCTCGCGGGCCGCATTCAACAACTGATTACATTCGCGGGCCGCACAATGGTAAAATCGTATTTTTAAACCAAAACGCAAACTTTTATTCGATTATATAAAGCAATGGTTCCTAAACTAATTTGACTGCTATCCAAATCCGAGATTTAGCGGCATCTCGCGATCCAAGCCTAGCACATCAAATCTTATAGATTTTAAATATAACTATGCTACATTTTATCGGCATGAATACAATATAAGGAGAACACACATACAGCAGTCGTACGCAATGCTGCTCCATGGAACATGTCTGACTCGGCACGCTGTCAAATAGGGGTTTGTCATTTGACCATACGGGTCGCATTTGTCCTACTACTGTCTACTCAGTCTCAGACTATTCACTACCTACCATTTCGACGACCGGACATATCAATATCGATGGTATTAGCCAGAAAGAGACGGTCATTTTTAGCCAGGGTTTTATCGCCACCGATCAATCAGCTGGTTTATTAATATTTTCATCGTTTCAAAATATATTAGGAAAAGGATTAATCAATTCTCTCTAGTAATTTGATTCTTTACTGCAAAGTTTTATCAATATTTGTATCACATTTCTCGATGCCTTCGCGGACCGCATGCGGCCCGCGGGCCGTAGTTTGCCCACCCCTGATTTAAACTTATCAAATTTAGCCTTATTAGTAGCTAAAACTAGATGCGCAAGTGCAATATAAATTTAGAACAATTTATCAATGATTTATAGCTTTATTACTTTTAACCAATGTGTCGACTGTACTGCGCCTTTTTTTACTATGCAATAAATGCTGCCTTCCCCACAGCTTGAGCTTATTCTTCTGTAGACCAAACACCAGGAACCTGGTACTGCTGTTTTTGCTAAAATGATGTCCGCTGGGGTAGCTTGGTACAGACGAAACTGCTATACCACCACTCACATGCCCTAGCTATCTCACCACTTAGAAGTCAAACCTTGTGGTGTGTACGTCATGAGAGTTCCTTTCATTTATGATGTCATAAAATCTCGACAAAAAAGCATAATTTTAGAATATTATGCAACACAGATACCAGAGGAAAACGATCGAAGTTCTGTAGTAGCTGAAAATAAGACAAAATAAGGACGCAAGTCGAAAATAAGGACATTTCTTAGAAATAAGGACGGTGGAGGTTTCTAAGACGTGGCGCTTCAAAATAAGGACAAATCTTGGAAATAAGGACGGTATGGCAACCCTGTTTATTGTCTTCGATGCTAATGTGGATTGTTCTTCGTATATTCATATCCGCATTTCGACAAAGTTGTATTGTACAGATTTCGCATGAGAATTTCGAGATACCGGTATGAATTAGTTGATGTTGGGAATAGTTGATGCTGGAAATGGCTGTGAAAAGCCTATCTCACACACATGACATCGATATTGATTGAGCTCGACGTGGATATCGTTGCGAAATGTTAGCCGGTCCTTTGTGCGAAACACGTTCCCGCGTACTTCCCATTGATCTTATTTGAAGTTCGAATGAAGAAGTAGGTGTCTTTTTCCATTGTCTTGGTTACAAAACTCCTGCATGGCATTGCTGCTGATTGATATCAGCATGACTGTTCAAGTGAATTTCTAAACCGCTTTTTCGCCAAAACTCTATGGCACACACGTCACATTTATAATTTTCCGGGCTAGTGTGGATTTTCATGTGTTTCTTCATGACTATCTTTTCACTGAATGCCTTTGCACAGATTTCGCAGGAGAAGTTTTTGATGCCGAGATGTACTAGAAGATGCTGTTTCAAACGGTGTTTGTCGAGGAATCCCTGGTTACAAACATCACATCGATATGGTTGGTCTCCAGTGTGTACATATACGTGCAACTTTAGCTTGTACCTTGTACGAAACTCCTTGCCGCATATTTCACATTTATATTTTTTCACATCCGAATGAATAAAGGTAGAGCCTTTTCAAGTTATGGCGGAAATTAAACTCCCTGCTTCATATTTCGCAACGATGGTTTATGACGTCGCCGTGAATTTGTGAATGTTTTCTCAGAAGCAACTTCTTGTGAAATTATTTTCCACACACCTCACACGCATGTTTACTATCTGCCCCCCGAAGTTTCTTGCGCTTTTTCACGTCCGCATGACTGGCGATATTTCCCCTCCGTCCAGCATAAGTATTCTCTCCCCTGTAGCTACGGCTATGTGCATTCTTCATATCGTTTTCACGATCGATTTTGATTGCGATCCTTTATAAATGCTCAGATTCAGAATGCCCACAAGCTCTTGCAAATATATATTATATTGCAGTTGTCATATACTTGTGTTTATTCTGAAAAAAAATAAGCAATGTTGTTAATCACGTGGATTCTTAAAGATGTAACGCACACAAGTATTGGGTAAGAATCAAGTACCTCTATTGTGATTATCGTCTATTCCGGTAGCCCTATCCTCATGTTGTATCAGCGATCTTGCAATGTCCAGCATTATAAATAATTGAAGACGTAGAGAAGGCACTGTACAACAGATGTATCGTTATAATGACAAGTAATAAAAACTATTATCATAAACGATACCAATTAAAAATACCGGTTGCCTCGGTACAGAAACTATATGTTGGTTTTACGCGAGTATGCATTTTTAATTTCATTACGACAGGACAATAGTGTCGTGCATTGACGTGCACAATATTCGAGCGTATTGAAAAATTGAAAGGATTAGAACAGNGGTTCTTGAAATTGTAGACGGCAACCCAAATCTGAGCTTAAATGGCATCTCGCGACGTAAGCCACCAAAACTGACACTTTTTAATACTAGTATGCTGCGTTTGCACGGGCATGTATGACATAGAGAACGCGCATACAACTGTTGTACACAAGTCTTATTTATTAAACATATCTGACGCACACGATTCCAAATCGTGGTGCATTTTTTTTCTCTGTGGGTCGCATATGTACTGAATTTGTACTACTGTCACTCAAATTGCGAGGAAGGGATAATTCGTGCCGACTATTTCGACGACCGGGCATATCAATATCCAAGGTTTTGACCAACCATATGACTGTCAATTTTGACAAAGGTTTTATCGACGCCAGCCTTTTTAGCACTGCACTTGGCCCTGTCGTTTTTTCCGCAATACTTCATGTGTTCGCTGTTCAAACATGTGTACCAGTACGGAAGGGGTTGGTCTCGTGATACCTGTGTACATTGTTCAAGCACCTGTTCGCTGCACATCCCTACGCTATACAGTATCCCAACTGTCTCCAACGGTGTTTTCCACGTGTCTGGCTTGTTTGCTATAATATACCCAACAAAGTGACCTCGGACATTTACAAACTATCCGCAGAAAATCGCGCCAAGAAAATCTTTGTTGCAAGAAACTCAAGAAATAATACACAGATATTAAAAGATCGAGCTGGTGCTGGTGCTGTCGCTACCCAAAACGACATCCTTAATTCACGAATTCGTGACCCATGTTTGGGTCAAGACTTATATGTTATGAACCCCTTGATTAGAACAACCGATTCGGATATCTGTTGAAATCAACGCCTAAGAGAGATTTGACGATTCCCACAGTAACCTTGTAAATCCACGATTCTGTCAGCTGCTTAGAATCGTGTGATTTTCAAATGCAGTATCAGAATTTGGTATGTGTTACAAACAAAATTGGTCAAAGTAGTCAGTGTTGCTACTCATGTACCAGTAGATTTTAATGCCGTAAACTTCTACTCAAATAAAAGTAGATAGTACGATGTCCAAGACGTCACAAACGTAGTAAATAGAAGGTCAGAAACGTTACAAAGTAAGTAGTTCCCAAAAGACGATTTGGTCGCGGGTTTGAAAAAATTAGCTAGTCAATCCGTGGTGGCTACATTCGAAATTGCAAGATGCATTTTCGGAATTAACTTAAAATGAATAATTGCGCCACTAATTGGTATACGTGGCACAATTTTCGTATGTATGGTCAGCAGTAACTGTGTTGACTATTCCACGCGGTTGTCATGACGATCTCACATATTAAAATGATTCGATCTTCTCCAAATACGTTCTGCTTATCAAACNCAGAAGTATGAAAGGTAAACAATTTTGCCTATACAGCCGCCCAATTGCTCAAGTGGAAGCAGAGATAGTCTAAATCAGTGGTTCTTAACCTTTTTTCCTCCAGCGCTCCCTTTCAAAAATTATCGTGCTCCAGCGCCCCCTAACCTCATATTGTAAGGAATGTAATAAAGACAATGACTAAGAGGGAGGGCAGTAACAGCACTTCGTCAACCCTCCTAAAAACGATTGCCTTGCGCACCCATAGCGTGATAAACCAAACTTCTGAGGGCTTCGCCCCCAAGACCCCCGTAGCGTGATTTCGATGGTCAGCAAAGTTTGTGTGGCCTGGTCGCCCTAGGTACCAAGATTTTCTATAATGCATGAATTAATAGGTGGTAATTACATATATAAGTCGCTATAATCTTTTTATTCTCTCAGCCCACGTAATCAGATTTACCAGTAGCGCTGGATGAGCTGTTGTATTGGAAAATAAAGGGCACGTAATTAATAATTAAACATATTTGGGCGTGCCCGTAGGTACAATTAATTCGTTACCAGGGCCGTAACAGCACTTCGTCAGCCCCCTCAAAAAAACGTTGGTCTTGGGCCCCCCATCGGGTAATAAACCAAACTTCCGGGGGGCTTCGCCCCCAGGCCCCTCTTCGGCTATCCGCTATTTGCTGATACTAGTCATCTACATTGGGTGTCCATTTACTGAGCCAGCTATTCCCGGCTGGACGCGCCAAGCGCGAAAAATTTCAATAATTAATGATTGAATTGGCCAATATGATAGGGAATTGCATGTATTTGTATGTTGATATAAATTTTTATCCTCTCTATGCTCACGTAAACAGATTTACCGGTAGAACTGAGTGATGTGTGATTGAAAAGGTAGGACCCCTCAATAATAATTATACATCTTCGNACGTATACCCGTTGGCAGGAACGAAACGGCACTTCGTCAGCCCCCGCACTCCCCCCCCCGAAAAAACTTGGGTTTTGGGCTCTCATAGGGTGATAAACCGACCGCCCCCATCATGTTGCTCGCTTTTGCCACGAAATCAGCTGTACTGTTTAGCGAAAACCTTCGATAATTCATGATAAAATCGGTCAGTAAGATCGAGAATTGCATATATATTGCAATCAATTTCTTGTCCTCTCTGCTCACGTTACCAGATTTACCGGTAGAGCTGAGTGAGTTGCAATGTTCCCTCTAAGCTGCGCACGTGCGCAGCGCTGACACGGTCTCTGCGCACAGAAAATCTACGTTGCGCACAACAAATCCGAAGTTATGACCTTTTTTTAGTCGTTACGCACTGTTGTCCAAGGGTCAGCACAGTGAGTTGTTGAGTGTGCACAGGCTCGTCAAAACGTAGAGCGAACATTGTGAGGTATCTTGGAAACTGTAGGGCCCGTAACTAATAATTAAACATATTCGGGCGGGCGAACCCGTTGGTATGACTTCGTTGCATTATGTAATTTCGTGACCTCCTGTCTGCTATATCAAAAAATATAGAATCGCCCAACAGGGATATTGCCCAACAGGAATATCTAGTTTTAGATATCCCTGTCGCCCAATCGTACTAAACTAAAAGACGCACACGATTTCAAAATGGTATTTCTTCACTGGCATATAATTTTTCCTGTCAGATGGAATTCGTCTTCTGGGGTTCAGATTGCCAAGACAGGAACATTCGGTGCCAGTCATTTAGGCACCCATGGACAAATAAACGTATATGTCTTTTGTAGGCTATATATAACGAAGTTTTCGGTGTTAATTTGCTCTGAATAGGCTACTCATTAAGGACATGTCCCACAACCACATCATCTACTGCGAAGCCATTTTTCTCCAGCGCCCCCCATACCGCCCCCCTGAGCGTTTCCGCCCCCTTCAAAATCGCCAGCGCCCCTTGGGGGGCGTTGGAGGAAAGGTTAAGAACCACTGGT
>ATSW01002267.1:0-12827 GCA_000444245.1 Botryllus schlosseri | reverse complement strand
GTATTACTTTTGACGCAAAAGGTCCCCGGCATTCAAAAAAACTGTTTGGTGATTGAAAAATGATAAACCAAATTCCAACGTCAACGTTTATAGTGATATCACATATATTCCAGTGAAAAACAAAGGTATGGATTTGGTGGTAACATTTGGCAGGTCTGGCCAGCAAGCTTTCCAATAACGGATTGAATCCGGACAGCGATCCCAGTTTAATTCGACACTCCTGCTGTTAAACTTTATTCAACAATCAACATTTTACCTGCTGCATTCGCGGACCAAGTCCTACCCTTACGGATCAAATAAAAGCTTGTAATTTATGCCCATGCTCAATGCTCATTGCTCACACTTAACCATAAAAGCGACTATAGAAAGTATCGACACCCGTCATCAAAAGTGCCACGCATCTCTGGATCCCTACGCAACAAGCGGATAAGGTAATCGATATCATAATAATCTGACATATTCAATGTAGACTACTTAAACGTAGCCTACATATCTCTATTATCTGAAGGATATTGCGCGAAAATTGGTAGGGACCAAAAACATTCTGTGGACCCAGTTCTACCCTTACAAGTCAAGGAAAGGCTGGTGTGTGCTCGCTTTTAGCGAAGCGCCTATAGAAAGTATCAACAGCGCCACGCGTCTCTGGAGCCCTACGCAACTAGCGGGCTAAGGCAATCGATATCATAACAGTGTTGGGATCAAGTCACTACCTTCGAGTCACGAGTCATTTCGAGTCATTGCACATTTTGACTCGAGTCAAGTCAAGTCAATCGTTTTTCGAAGGTGACTCGAGTCAAGTCAAGTCAGTCGATTTTCAGAGGTGACTCGAGTCAAGNCGANTCAAGNCAAGTCAAGTCACGAGTCAAGTCANAATTNAAGTCAAATTGCCTTTTCGAGGTATGAGGCGTGATTACGTCATTGTATTTTGCTAGCTGTCTGAAATACAGATTGAGTGGTCATTGATTTTGAACCGACGAACGTATATAGAGTTAAATATACACGCAAGTAAGGCGCTGTATCGCTCACATATAAGTATAACTAATAAAATACGTAAGTAATTGCACAGCCTCAGTTTATAGTTACCAGCCAAAATAGAGAATAGAGAAACGAATTGATAAGATGCAATACAGTACCCATTTGCAAATTGATATGATACAATTCGAGCCTGCGCCAATTGTTGAGGACTATATAAACTATTTTCGAATTTAATTGCAATAAAACAAGAGGTTCGGTTAAGTTAACGACACAAAGCAGAAATAGAAATTTTGCTATTAAATTACTTTACTATACTATAGTTTACGACAACGTAGGCTGTAAGCTTCGATCACTTCGTTTGCGATCAATATATTTGTGAGAGAACAATGGGGGCTCAGTAAAACGCGCGATGATTGAATGATTGGTCGCTCTCACGGGTTACACCAGCGTTGCGCGAACAATCCGAACATATGTAAGATACAGTGATTTTTATCGACACCGATTACTTGATGACTTGAAATTGACTCGTGGGATTTTGCTCCGAGTCACGAGTCAATNNACNTTTCTGATACGCCGAGTCAAGTCAAGTCAAGTCNTTTTAGCAAAGTGACTCGAGTCAAGTCAAGTCATACGAAAANGTGACTCGAGTCNGACTCGAGTCAAGTCATGACTCGAGTTATCCCAACACTGTATCATAATAATGTGACATATCCAATGTAGACTATTTAGACGTAGCCTACATATCTCTATCAGTTGAAGGATAATGCGCGAAAATTGGTAGGGCCCTAATACATTCTGTGGACCCAGGTCTACCCTTAAAAGTCAAGGAAAGGCTGATAAGGCGTGCTCGCTTGTACCGAAGCGCATAGAAAAAGTATCAACAGCGCAGCGTTTCTCTGCGACGCGATTGCTCAATGCTCATTGCTATTGCCGCGACGTCAGCTGATCCCACTCTCGCCGCTCGGCCGCATCCTTGCTCTTGAGCTAGTCTCTCGTTTCGCCAGACAGCATTGTTGCGTCACACTGCCAATCTACATAACAATGAATGATTTGGGGCTGATTGTGGGGGTTCCAGGGCCATGAGTGGAATAAAATTTATATTTTCGTAATCAGTGCAGAGTCAGATTTCGATTGATACCCGATTCATCAAATTTAATGCTCGGCAAGCCGGTCAAAAATGACCGTTACATTGCCTGTAGCCAAATGGAAATTGTGGCGTGATACAATTTCATTGAACCGTGAGATTTGCTTGTGTCGACACCATATAGGACACTATGCTCCAAGGGGGCAGGGTTGCCAGATTGGCCCTTTCGGGGTCAAATTCGTGAAATTTGGCCCTTTTTAGAGACAGTTGGCCCCAAAATAATAATTTGGCCCCTTGGCCCTTTATTTTCAATTTTTGGCCCTTTTGACATACAGTTGAGACATACCGTCAAACTAACTATTAAAATAAATCTGTCTCGCAAATTGGGCTGACAATGTTTATGCCAATGTCAAAGATTCGAGTGGAAACACTGTAGAAGATTTGGATTTGTTTTTGTAGAATGGGGGTCCGCGAAGCAATTTCAGGGGGTCCGCGAGACCTCTAAATTTACAAAATGATTGATAACCTAATTTTTACTTTGTTTTTAAATTAGAGAAAGCATAAGGCAGTTTTCCTCCACAACTGGTAAAACCTCATTACTCGCATCATCAGAATAATCTTCTGACATGAAATATCTTACTATGAACAATTGAACATTCATTTTTATTGCCAAATCGCCAATACTAATACAAACATATTGCTGTTTAGAGACGTTTTGTTGGGCTTTGTGGGAAAAAATAAAAATAGGGAGATAGTAATGTCAATCCAGGTTGACTTCGTAAATGTTTGAGAATTATTTTTGATTTGAAGTTGTCGGTGTCATCAAATTAGTGAACAGTAGTATGAAATAAAAACTCCTGAAGTAGTTTTCCTATTTTTTTTCCAAAAAAGAGATTGAAACCTCGCCACGAAATCCATTTATCCTGTGATATACATAACCACTTGCAGTGACTTAAAAAGCCCAGAAATGACAGTGGGTCGAGCTGAAATTTTACGGCAAAAGAACTGATGAAAGCCTGGAAGATAAATAGACTTTGAGAGTGCAAGAGAAATTGACCATGAAAAAATACATCGAACTGCGTGAAATATATCCTGTCGTGGAGCACAAAGCCCTAAAATAGGCTATAAGCACCAACGTCGTGTGTTGTAATAATAATAATATTACTACTAACATAACCACTGTTCCAGAATAACTTCAAGATGAAATGCTAGATTAAAATGAGTAAGCTGGACGTGATATGTTCATTAAAAATATGTTTCTTCATCATGATGCGATAAATGTTGCGAGACACCAAAAGGTTACTGGTTAATACATTAGCCTCCATCCATCTTTGTGGAAAACGATTCTCGGCACTCGTTCATATCACCACTTACTTCAAGAAATATCGCTGCAAAATTGGCTAAAAAATAATAAAAGTCTACCCGATTTCTACATAAATAGTATGGTGTTATTTTCAAGAAAAGTCATTTAGTTGCTGTTTATCACAAGCCTACAGTTTATATTTGCACAAGACAGATGACGGTCGCACCATAATTGTGCCAAATTTGAACTAAAACTTTAGGGGGTCCGCGAAGGTCCGTCACGGTGAAAAGGGGTCCGCGAAGCCAAAAAGGTTGAGAACCACTGCTCTATATGAGGTCAAAACAGAATGCCATATGTCACAGTTAAAATATGTACCTTTTATCCCACCACAAAGAATATAATGCCTGTTATACATCACATTAAAGATACTTTGGTATTTTATCGACCATACTGATTTCGTTGCATTTCGTGTCAATGTTGAGGGGTGATCATGACTTTTGAAATGTGGTATTTCCACTAAACTTAATAACTTTTGCACTACATGTTTTGTATGCTGCGATACGGCCAATCAATGTTTCAAGGCTTCCACAGTGGAAAATAGTATCGAAACTATAATTATCGTTGATAAATTAACATCAATGGCGAGGAGCGTATAATTTTAGTACTCGAAAAAAATCGTCTTTTACTACTCGACTTGAATCATCAGATTGGAGTACTCGAATCATTGTGCCCAGCCCTAGTTACGATTTGGGAGAGCAGACCGAATAGCTGTGAAGGTAAACCGGTCCTAGGAACTGTATAAGTTGGTTATAATTGTCAGATTGACAGATTGGGCTTAAATTTATACAAGTGTTAATTAAGACTCGAAAATGAAATACATTCGTTCGCTATTTCTTGTCTTTATTATTTTTGGCGTTATTAACGTTGAGACGGTGAGGCTGAGACGCGGCATATTATTTGTAATATATTTTTTGAAAAGATTGCTTGAACATGAATCTATGTAGAAATTTGCTGCGGTCTACTGAGGGGGGCGGCATTTTAAGCGAGAGCCAGGGGCGGCAGCACATGCTGCTACGCCAGTGGATATACGACAAACATATCGAAATTGATTCCCCGTGTTCGAGACGTTGACTACTGATGTGAGTCAGTTGAAAAGTATTTGCTTAATAAGTTAACAGTATATGAAGTTATTGTTTTATCACCTTGCATTTTGCGATTAAGATATAAAATTGAAATGTGTCTCGCGGACCGGTAAGAATGTGGCCGCGGACCGGCGGTTGAGAACCACTGCTCTAGATAGCCAGTCATTTTTTAGAGTACAGAGTGGATCTTATCCTATTCTCGTGATAATTTTTCTGGCGATCAGAGGTGCAAGGCCCGTTGAACCAGAGTTGATATTAGGTTTAGTTTTCGTCGCTTCGGGCAGAAGGAATCTCAACGGATATAATGGCCAGTGAACCTCGGCTTTCTGTACACAGACGTCAAAAACGTTTGGCCTGATCTCTCGACCAACAAGTCTAAAAATGAAAGGGACGTGTCATTTTCTTTTTCCACAGTAAATTGTAGAGCCGGGTCGAGAACAATCGGGTTTCCGACCTTTGTGTCTACTTGGGAGAGTCTTTCATGCATACTGACATCGAAATCGTGGATCTTTGCACGGACTCTCAGTATCTCTGGATTGATAGCTGCGATTCCACACTTCTTGGCCACGCTTTATCAAGTATGACCGAACGTCGGCGAGAAGAGTGACGTGATTTCGATCTGGGATCTGCATACGTGTTAGACGCTTCCGCCCTTCCTATACTTGATCTGCATATTCATTATCGCGTATTCCGGAGTGACCTGGTTCAGGTGCACGATCTATCGATATTGTCTGCTCGTAACTGATGTAGGTAAAAAATCCAAGTGTAGCTCTTGTGTATGAAATAAAGAGATTGGACTTACTAATGTTGTCATTGCACACTATCCTGATTACAAGCGCACACACTATTACTACTAATAGACATTGGTCATAAATGGAATTTAGTTAAGTAGTCAAAGACCATAGCATATGTCTTGTCTACATGTACTTAATCAAGTATTCAAGGATTTGGGACTTGCAGTCTTTCTTAATCATTTGATCGACCCAAACGACTAAGCTACACTACAAATATTTTTAATTTTGTCAAGTTGGACGCATCCTTTGGTTATATTTACATCAATTTTACAAATTTACAAAACCAGCCGAGGCGTTTGCTCTGTCACAGTATCATGGTATAATTCCAAAAATTGCATCAATTTTGACATCATCGCGGAAACGCGTATTGCGATTTTCTTCCCCTGTGCAACTAGTTGTAATTTGCAAGTAATGTCTAATTTTGTTTATATCAAGGCTGGACAACTTTTTCGGCCAAAGGGACACATGAGATTTACGAACATTGCGCGGGCAACTGGAATATTGATAACCTTTTTTTGTCGTCCGATAGGAGCGAACCGAATTAGGTAACATTGCAAACATGACTTATATTAATACGCTCTAAAATTGATAACAATATGTCATGCAACTGTGCAGTGCGCAATCAGGCCCTGGTCGCGCGAAGCGCGAAATTTTTCTGCAAGATAATCACTGAATTATATCAATAAATACGTTGCTAACATACATTGGGGGTCGCATCTGTATGCCACTGGGCTCATTTGGCAAATTCGGGATTATTTGACGTTTAGACATAGCAGAATCGACGGTATCAGTGAACATGCCTTTATCATTTTGGGCAAATGTTTTGTCGACGATCTCGCTGCGAGTGCACAAGCGAAGCCGCACGTTGGACGACACGTTATCTCTTGATTGCGAATATAGTTTGATTCAATTCTGTGAATAATATGTATTTATAATTTTCAGAAGGGGGCTCAAATACTGAATGCAAGAAATCTAGTGACAATGAATCATGCGAAGTACCGAAAAAAATTTCAAGTCAACTAAATCTGCTATGAAATATTCTACTTTATGGCAATATACGAATATCTGGGATAAATGTGGCCGACCTCTGGATACGTCAATGCGTCAGAACTGTTGTTTTAGTCATCATCAAATTTCGCGGTTATGCTAATCAAATTTTGGTTGGCCTTGCAATTGTACCTGATGTCATAAATAATTTCGAGAATTACCTCGCAGGCCACACATAACCTTCTCGTGTGCCAAATTTGGCCTGCGTGCCACGGGCTGGCCGTACCTGATCTGTATGGTTATTAATAACAGTGATCGGTGGTACATAAAGTTCTTTCGAAAATTCTTTGAAAGCAAATGTTTTCATGATAGAGAAGTTGGAGTCGGAGTCGAAGTCATGGTCATTCTCACAAACTCCGACTCCGACTCCAGTCAGAATTTTCCCCTCGACTCCGACTCCGACTCCGACTCCAGCTATTACAGTTTTCACGACTTCGACTCCGACTCCGACTCCATCAAGCGAAAATTACCCAGACTCCGACTGCGACTCCACCGACTCCGACTCCACAGCCCTGGTTGAGCCTCGGGTCCGAGTCCACGTTTAAATGTTCACTGTTCAATATCGAGGTAAAGTCAGGTTCAACTCACTTTTAAAACTCATTTGTCGAAGGCCTCGCGTTGATAATATACTCATTTTTCTCACTCTTGATATGTTTATTCATACAGATCAAAGACAGTTTTCGGGCATATTTTTTAAGTGTCGGTCCCATACACCAGACTTGAATCAAGTCATATAGAATGTCTTGAGTCATATGACATGGTCAAGTCATGCGCAATTACTCGAGTACAAGTAGTGTCAATACAGAAAGTGACTTCAGTCGAGTCAAGTCATTGCTTATATATTAGTAGGAAAAAATTCCTTCAGAAAGACCGTTTTCAAAATGACACAAATCTGATAACGCACAATCAATACGAACTTGAAACTTCCGGATACCGGTACTTAAAAATTTCTATTTATCGGTCATTGTCAACATTTCACCGGATATTTCCATACGTTGGCGTTACTTTTAAAAGCAGCACATCCGCCACCACACCAGGGTTGTAGTGACTCTAGTCATGAATGGACTCGTGTCCGACTCGAGTCACGATTTTCTAATGACTCGACTTGACTCGAGTCGTTTTGCATATTGACTCGACTTGGACTCGAGTCATTGTGCATGACTCGAACCAAGTCATATGACTCGAGATTCAGACGGCCAAGACCGACATTTTGTTGTAATATCGAAGAATAGTAAAGTAACCACACTATTGGGATTTCGTCGATTGGTACTGGTACTTGTAAATGCGAGCATGAACTGCTAGAAGTGACGAAAATAATATATCATAAATGCGAACCATTTGATATCATCAAAATGAGTTATAAAAATTGGGTTTAACAAGACTTTAACGGAAACTGGCCAGTCGACTCAATGACTTGCACCCGGACTCGAGTCATAATACCATGACTCGGACTCGACCCTCTGCTAGCTGACTTGGACTCGGACTTGACTCGGTGGTGAATTGAAAATGAGTTGACTCGACTCGAGTCAAGACTATAAAAGTGAGATTGACTTGTGACACGGAGCCTTGTGACGAGGTTGCAACCCTGCACCACACAATATCATATGCGCGTTCAATATATAGGAAAATCGCTAGAACCGACTGGTCATCAGCGTGAATCAGCTTGATATTTGTAGATATAAGGTTGATCTTTGTTTTACGAATGATAGATAGAGCGTAATGCAATAGCAATATAAACAGTTACAGAGACTAATGAGCCCATTAGGTACATAAATTTGTCAAGACGCAATTCAAATTCCTCAGTTGCGTAAAATGCATGTATTAGCTTAGATACGCGATTAGTCTATTTGGCGTTTATCTATCGTTAACGTCATGGTTCGCGTTGTTCTGAATCGAACTATGTAAAAATCTATTCTTGAGATTAAAGAGGTTGCAAGAACTGGATGAAAACCAGCGAATGGTTTAAAGCGGCTAAATTCAGTTACTGCATGCATGCATGCAGTCACTAAAACAGGAGTAACAAACACGCGTCCCGCAATCTGAATGAGATTTCGGAAGAAGACTTATAGTAAAGCATTCTCAAATGCTGAAATTGATTTCAGTTTCAGAAGATTGTTGTTGTTGTTCAAAGGTAGATATTACCCTGTGCGCAACATCACTATTCCTCACTAGCTGAAGCGGCTTCGGTTATGGTAACATCATTCCGCCGATGTAGAATCAGCTGATATGAATGGGCATATTGCCTTGACGTACAATGGATTAGTCACAGCTAGGACCGAGACGCTTAGAAAACGGCTCAGGGCTTCTCCACGACATAAAGCATTGCAAGGTTGTTGTTGTTTGTGGTATTCATGGTGTTTGTCAACTACTATGGTCATTTACAGCAGGCCGATATTGTTCATTATTTTCCCTAACTGCCGACTTAGCACAGCCCACCTCTAGGCTTTTTGTAAGACAGCGCTAACGCGGATGAGGTGGCGAGGAGGAGCCTAGATAAACCTCCAACGCTTAAGTATCGGAATTCGTAAGTCGACCTCGGTCGGACTAGAACCCGCACCCATTGGTGTTGCAGCCGCGGATTATACCACTGCGCTATCTCGCCACCTAGCATTGCAAGGTGATAGTTATTCAATTAGCACCGTATCTCGCTAGCCCCGATATCACTGAAAGCCGTTGTCAGGTACCGTGCGTGGCTCATAGTTCAATATCAAAGTGATGATCATGATACTTTTTGTTGCATTTGTATTTCTTTAATATTTAATTTAAATATTCCTTTTGTGGTAAATATGCCCGTTGTCCATGCTAGAGAGCACCGCGTTGTACTGACGTAAAGTTTTGAATGCGTGGTTCCTAAACGGTGTGGCCTATAGTTTGTCTCGATATTGCATTCTTGCGGCCCGCGTCTTCTATGAAATTTGGAAAGTGGCACGTGAGCCGTTTTGAGTTAGCGACCCCTGCACCGTAAGGCGGTATAGTCGTCTCATGACTCGTGCCTATGACGCAACAATTCAATTTCCCTACAATTTCCTTACAAACAATCGTTTCGGTCGTTCTCTTTTTTATTTAAAGGTCCTTGAATCAACCATTATAAAGCTGCAAAAGCCGATCCTCTGCCGCCAGAAAAAAACATCTCTACACGGTGGGAATCTTCCATGAATTTTGTTTTGTCATTCGGCTGTTTTACAGCTGATTTTGTGTGTGCTGTACCGTAACCGTGCGCTGTTTACTGCCGTTCGCGACTTGTGTACTTGTCATTATTACGTCACAACGACAAAATTCTTTCTATATTTCGAACTTGGTTAACCTCATTTACTGGCGTTCACTGTTGAAGAGAGCCATTCGAAAAGCTTCCAGTGTAATAAACTTAACAATATGAACGTATTGTTTGCTGCAATCACTATAAAACATTTAGCAAAATTGTATTACTGTTTCGTGCGAACTTGACCATTGCACATTTCGAAAAACACGCGTGAGAATGCATCTCAAAATTCGGTTTATCAGATAAGATGCAAAAATCCATCGACAGTACCAAGTAATGCTAACCAGATCGCTGGCCGTGAGACAATTCAGTAGAACCGGTGCGATCCGGCTGAAACCGACCACAGATGATGTCTGTTCTGAGCGACACAGCCATATTCGGTGCCGATATAGCCCAATGAATAAACGAAAAAGGCAGCGTTAACTTCGACAAATAAATATAAATGATGGCTTACTTCGAAATACCTTGGATTTCATTTCGCTATTGCAACGGCAGAGAGCTCACCTGCGGTGGATTGATTGATTGCTTGCTGGGGATGAATTGATATTCAAAATGACGTCAGCAGTACTGGTACCTTTATATATTCTGCTGTGTAGCGTTGCTCTATGTTTGTCGACCCAAACATGTGAAGACACTCTAAACGTGGTCAGGAGCTTCCTTACAGACGAGGCCTACCCAGGAGGAACCCAACATCAGGATTACGTGGGTCTTCGGGGCAAAAAGGGCCCTCCTGGACCACCTGGCGAGCCAGGTGTCTGCGCTTGTGATTTGGATGCGGTCATGTCTCAGATTCGTGAATTGCAAAGTGTGTTGATCATTTTACTNTTTTTATTATATACTATGGTTTGTAATAGGAATAATCCTGNATGAAAGCCACAGATAACGNGCATCCCAGATGCGTCATNATTCATGATCTATTACNTTAACNTGTGACGACATTGGGTTTTGCATGGATCATGTCTATATANGTTNTGCATGCATTTTATTTATATTTGGTATTNNGACCCACCTCTGACACCCACTTATATCTATAGCTTCACCTATCNGTTCTGCCGAATCCGCCCACAATGGCAGCTCTTGTGACTACCATGAAGCCGCATTTGAATGTCAGAATAGGCCTACATTACCGTGAAGCCATTTTAACCCATAATTTTTCATTTGGCGACGAGTTTCTCACCCATTGCCCTCTACCTGATGTTGTGATTGATGAGCCGCCACTGCCCCCACCTCCAAATCTTTTTGTGGGACGTGGTTTCCGATTTAGGAACACTGCACTACATAAGTACGTTTAAAAAACCTTGTTTTGCAGATTTCAGAAATAAAGCACGACGATCTCCAGGTATTATATATAGGCCCCTAACAAGCACCTTAACGTCTTATTAAGAAGTGGGGTGACTTAATGATCGATAAATGACTAAAAGCTATTGCGCTGCGGACTTTGCATCGCTTATGTGAATTACAAAAGCCTTACAACTTGAATTACAGGTCAACGAAAATAATTTCTCGTGGCCATTTGCGGTTCACAGCTACCAACCCAGATGATGAAAATCGGACTGGGTGAAACAATAATTGGAGTATTAGATATGGGGTTTTCTGCGTTATTGGCAACTGATTCCTTTTGTTATTATAATATCAGCTCAATTGGTACGATTTGGAGCAATCAAGAAAAATGGGGATTAAAACCCTCAACGTCCAAATCTACAATTCCACTTCCTCCTCGTCCGCTCTATCTATATTTGGCAACGCATGGTCATCCGTTTTTATAGGGATATGCTACGTAGGAATTTCCACCGGTCTGGTCAAGACTTCACAGTTATCCGCTTCTTCCATCCATTCTTCCTGTCCTATTCGACTCGGGATTCTCAATTCCGGAGGGGCCTGGTGCGCAGCCACGAGTGAGACAGATTCTATGTCAAATCGAAGCAAATTCGTACTACTCAGATTTTGGTTTAGATAATGGAAATCAGTGGATTCAGGTCGATTTCCTGATTGCCAGGAGAGTAACCGCCATTGTAACCCAAGGAAGGGTACCTTATCAACAGTGGGTCACGAGTTATCACTTATCATATGGAAATGCTACGTCGGAAATGCAATATTACAATGAATTGGAGAAAATTAAAGTAAGTATCGACGTAAATATATAATCGACTACGTTCTTGCACTTTGATATCCGTGTCTTACTGAATCTAGCCGTTCAAAACAACAGTAAGTTCTGCTATAGCGGTCATGTAGGCCTACTTTGAGAAGAGCAGATGCAGCTTAGTTCATTGTTATCATCCAAATAATATGTAAACTTTCACAGCCCAGCTCACGATATCCCCGCAATATTATTTTCATTACTGTAGACCAGTGATTCCCAACCGCAGCCCCCAGCTAGCCTTCTTGCGGCCCCCACAAAAATATTGAGAAATCGATTTATGAAAAAAAAATTATATTTATAAAATACTCTTGCTTGGCTTGGAGTCTGGAGTTTTCAATTAGGATTGCAGGAAAGTTGTGGGTAGACTGGCAAGATTACGTCACTGCTGTTTCAATGCAATGTGCCCTAACTTTCCAGTTGAAGCAGTACCTATAGATATAGGGATAGATATAGGTCTTGACAGGACCGTAACTGCCGCACCCCAAGCCCCCCAAATGGGAGGAGCGAGCTCGAAGGGGGCCCAAAATTATTTAGTGAGTATTTTATGAAATTGAATGCACTTTTTCAAATTTTTTTCGGGCTGCGCGTGATTTCGAGTTTTTCACTACCTTCATTATTGGGTACGCTTCCAGCACCAAGATAAAATACGCAAGATTTACAGAAGTGGGCATTTCGGCGTTGGCCATTACCGCGCCACGACGCACGAAGACATATAAAGTTTTAGGCTATGTAACATGCGACTCCAAGAAGTGTGCCAGAACGATCGACAGCGAGAAAACCTTGGCCGAAAAGGGTTGCCCTTACGCTGACCGAAAACTTCGTTATGTATATACAAAATACATATAGGTATAATTGACCATAGGCGCCTAAATGACTGACGCCGAAAGTTCCTGTCTTGGCAATCTGAACCTCACGAGACAAATAGGCTACCATCCCGCAGGGAAGAATTGTATGCCAGTGAAGAACTACCAATTTGAAATCGTGTGCATCTTTTAGTTTAGTACGTTTGGGCGATTCTATATTTTTTGATATAGCAGACTGGAGGTCACGAAATACCATCATGTAACGAAGTCGTACCAACGT